>JAOTQH010274750.1:0-10507 GCA_025631255.1 Cornus kousa
CCACAATTCAAATCTAAACTATATACATCCTTGTAAATTAAATCTCATACAAAGAAATAAATATTACTAATTTTCTAAATTTGATACAAGCCATACATATAAGTTGTATAATTATGGAAAACACTAAATAAAACACATAAATAATCCTAAAACATGCCCCTACCCCATTTGAGATGAAATCTCAAAACCCCACCAAAATGAAACCGGTCCGAATCCGACGAAACTTCTAGGTTTTGTCGGGGACAATACCATGAACATAACCGCTAAGTAAGCCGCATCAAAATTACAACTTGACTTCAAACCTAAACTTGAAAAATGGTCAAAAATGGGTTCTAATAAGGGGGAAAGATAGGGCACGGCAAGGCAAACAGTAAACACTAAGGCATTATAACTTTTTACTAAAAGGAAGTGGCCGGAAAAGAAGAGAGAAGGTCGGTAGCCATGGCTGCCATGAGATCCAGCCAAGAGAGAGGAGAGAGAGAGAGAAAATATTTGATTTTTCCTTGTCTCACCTCCTATTTATAGAAAATCTCAAAAAGTGCCCCGAACGGACCACGCCGGGTCCGGAAAAGTGGAATTTGAGCAAACGCGCTCAAACGGAAAAACTCTATCAACAAAAAAGTTGTAAAATGAGAAAATAAGATAAACAGGAGAAACGGCATCGAAAACCGAGTCCCGAGCAGGAAGTTATGCCCAAAACAAGTTCAGCACAAACCGGGACCAAAAACTCTGAAACTGGAAAATAAACCACCAGAAGAGAAAACCAGGAGTACACGACTCCAAGAAATGTCAAAATGGACCCCACACATGAATCCTAGCTCAAAACAAGACTTTTGAAATATTTCTCATTAATTGCACAATTGCCCCTCCAAAAAGCGAAAACTGCGAAACAGCCCCAGAAATAAAATATCTTCCAACTGATATTTTCTTAAAACACCAAAAATAAATATCACTGAAAGATATTTATGAAAGACTCCTCAAGAATCCTTAAGAAAAGAAAACAATTTCGAGAAACCGTGCATCTACACCCCTATGGGCACCGGGAACAACCAGAGTACTTTCTCGCAAAAGTAAAGAAACGTATCTCATGGAAACCACTGAGAATGAAGATACGTGAAGTTAGAAACCAACTCCTAACACAAGGAGTATGGTAACGCAACGAAGTGCCAAACGGGGAAAAGACAAAATAGGGAAAAAGATAAAATAGTGAATAGTGTCGAAAAATGAAAAATGTGGAAAGAACTCGGTCCTCAAAGGAAGTTGTCAATCCACCAAAAAGAGTCTCGAAAGTCATTCCAGAGCACTCATGATGACACTAATCAACGAGAAATCAAACTCAGAAGGGAAAAGACAACAGAAAAAATTTACCCGTGAAAATTCGGGTCATTACATTCAACTCAATAATAACTACATAGTCCATATATATATATATACACACACTAAAGGACTCTCATTTGACTATAGGGCGGCCTCAACCAGAATAGTAGGTAACATGCAAACTGCACATATAGTGGGCATGATCATGATCTACCAGGGCACACAACTATCCACTACATCCAACAATTCATCCCAAGCAATATAAGCTTCATAACCATTAATCTTGAGACTCAAGCTCATATCATGGCACATATCCATATATATATATAAATCCATCATATCCAGAACATAAATGTAAACTATTCGCCATAGTCTTTCAATGGCATGTCATCTACCTGGTTCTATGACCTGACATGAATAGATGAGACTTAACTTAATATCCAGTCCATCCATAATATGCCCCCATATCCTGACAATGGTGCATTAGTTTATAACCAATCAATGGTATCCACATAATACAACAATATATTGATGCAATATATATATATATACACACATTAAATAATCCAGAAATAACATGATTTACATCATACCGATATCCATTGCATTTATTTAAGAAATAATAACAATTTAAATAGCATGCAATTAACTTATATTATAAGTAATTCACCTACACCTCAATTAAATTATATATATCCTCGTAATCATGATTAAAATCATTTAAACACTTATTGATGAGTACTGAATATTACAAATTTGAGCCGTTAAACGTGCGTATGTTAAGACCTTAAGTAGTACTTCTATCCAGTTTTACACTGATTTGAGTTTACTTTGCGTTTGTAGGTACTTTTCCAAAGAAATGGTTAAAACTAGGATTTTGTGATGAAAAGACTGATATCGAAGTTTACAGACTTTTTGTCTATCATCTGAAGCATGCTTGGAGTAAAAATGGTGATTTTAAAGAAGTTCAAGTGCCAAACCTCAAGCACAAGTTCCACAACTCGAGCACAAAGTCAACTGAAGCAAAAAAAAAAAAAAAAAAAAAAAAACAAACACCACCAAGGTTAAAAAGCTCAAGCAGAAATCTTTCTGCTCGAACAAAAACTCAAGGTGCTCGAGCCTTTGCACAAGGGCTCGAGCATAAACTGCCTCAGAATATGAAAAGACACTTCAAAAGTTCCATGTTGCTAGAACTCAAGCAGAATCCAAAAAGCTCGAGCAGAAGTCCCAAGGCTCGAGCACCATGAAGAATTATCCCAAAAATATTCTAAGTGTTGATGAAAAAAACACTTCAGAAATTGTTTGAAGCATATTGGCTAAGTATAGAATTCCTGCTCGAGCACAATCCAAAAGGCTCTAGCACATGCCAAAAAGCTTGAGCAAAAGTTTCTCTTCTCGAGCCTTTGTTGTTAAGTTAGATTTCTAAGTTGCGGGATTTATTCTAATTAAGTCATAATTCATCCTAGATAGGCCTAGATGACCCCAGAAGACCTAAAGCCCATAGAAGAAGGCACAAGGCCACGAAAAGCATTCTATTTTCTCTCTCAATTCTCTCTTGATTATTCTAGATCTAGTAGCAACTTTTAGGGTTTTTGGTAGTATGAAAGGTGAAGATCATCAGAAGAGAAGTGCAATCCATAATAATGAAGACCACAAAAACACAAATGATATCTTACATCATCATGAGTAGCTGATTTCTCTCTTAGGGCATTGATGTAACCTAAATTTGAGTATTATGGTTTAATTGTTCTAACTTTGGGAATTTAATAGTTTATGTATTTTAATTACATGATTATAAGCAATTGACTTAAATCAATTGGTGTTTTACTGAAATAATAATTTTTGAATGATTAATACCTTATCTTAGATTTAATTGTTCATAAATTGTTTTCAACCTATTCTTAGTGTACGAGATTGGTGGCATATGGGCTTCTCGACAATAAGAATAGAGATCGCGCAATGGTGTTCCAACGCTTTTAATGAATGAATGTTTTCATAGTCAATGCCTAGGGAAGATAAGTTATACTACAACATTAGTTAGAAGTTGGTAGGTAGATAATTCGTACTAACCGAATATAGGATATAATTAGTTGAAATTCATGAAATATCTTTCTTTAAACCTGAATTAAATGAATGTTATTGAGTTTAATTCCATATGATACAAAAATTGTTTAAATCCTAAGGCTGAACAGTTAACCATAGTATGAGGTTCGTAGTGAAGTCAATCCCTAAGATCTCTTCTCTCTGAACTTATCATTTATTTTAATTTAAATTTATTTTATGTTAATAACAAACAAGCAATTCAAAAAATCTTTTCTCTCTGAATCAAAATCGTATTAATTGAAGGCTTAATAAACTACGATAGCCTCTGTGGTTCGACACCGTCAATATAGCCCTATCCTATAAGGATTCGTATTATTGCGAGCGGTTAATTTTGCATGTAACACTTATTTCAATTGTTAAAAAAATTTAAATAAATCAAAACATCCATTAAACAACTTAGAAGTTATTTAAAATCACATATTGTCCAATTCCTTAGCATAATAAAGTATATTATGCATTGTGGGAATTTCCCAAGTCCAATTAACCCATAAAAATTATTTAAAGCAGGTTAAACCAAATTCTAGGAACATAACACGTCCATCCCAAGTCTCAACCCAACTGAGTCGGCTTCTTCTCTAAAGGAGTCGACTCTATTCCCAATTAAGCCACCTCGTCCTTAAATGAGTCGGCTCGGTTCATCAACCCAGTCAACTCAGTTCTAACTTAGTCGGCTCAATTCATCAACCCAGTCGACTTAGTTGAAACTGAGTTGACTCGTTCCTGCTATGAGTTGTCTTCTCCAACTCTGGCGACCTCTGCCTGCTCCGATCTCCTTCGTTAATGGTCCTAAGTGTCTGTACTAAATCTCATACGATCCCAAATAATTATTTTAAGCCATTGTACATTATTAGAACAAATTAAAACAAGAAATCATGCATCAAGATTCAAGATGCAACAATTATATACGCTATTTTTTATCCTTTTAAGCATGTAAACATGGTTAATTTTATTATTTAATAATCCTAAAATTGTCCTAGGCATGTATAGTACAGGTGATCATAGGGAAAAAGATAGAAGGAAAACTTGTCTTTAAGGTTTCGGATTAAAAACCTTAAATTTCTTCTCTCTGCTCTTTCTCTGATTCCAACGACCCTTGGGTTGCCTTCAAAACTCTCTGCTACTCCTGGTCTAACTTATGAGTAAACCCCCTTCCTTCCTCCCTTGGTTCAGCCTTTAACCTGGCCAACACCTCCTTTATCTCTCATGTTCTCTCTTTTCTTTGTTTGTATCTCACTCCTCTCTTGTCTGCGTATAAAGGGTTTTTGCCAACCCTTAGCAAACCCAATATACATACATACATATATATATATATATATACACACTACTAAATCATAATCCCTTCCCAATTTTAGTTACCTTATAGAATAAAGAAAGAAAATGAAAAATAAAATAGAAAAATAAACTATACATATATATAAGTCTTCTGCCAAAATGTGATATACATATATATATTATTAAAACATTAATAACTATATATATATATATTTAACTATCCTTCCACTCTTCATACTATTAATAATAAAAATAATAATGTTAAGAATAATAGCAATCTATATATATATATATATATATATATGCAAAAACTAATATCCTTGGGTAATCATCCATACCCATCAAGCCTCCTATCCAAGTAGTCCATGTGACACATTGGGTTGGTTCATTACTACTATTCAAATCCAACTCCTTTAAAATAAAATAAAAATAAACCTTTAATTCTTAACAAATAATTACAAAGAAATACACATCATATAAGAAAAAATTCATACAACCAATTAATTTAAAATACCCAATTTAAATAAATTATTCAAATAATCACATAAAAAATTAGCCACGTAATGAAATAATCAATTAAAATGCAATAAAATAAATAAATAAATTCCAAGACTATCCTTTTAAAATTAAGGGTATTACATGAAGGGAACGATGGTGGTGGAGGTGGAAAATGAGAGTGGTGTACGTAGGTGATGGTGTTGGAAGCGGTTAAGGTGGAAGTTAGCAGTGGTATAAGTGGTGGTGGAATGCGACGGTGGTGGTGACGGTAGCAACGATGTAGTTGGAAGGCAATAGCAATGGCGACGGCAATGGTGACGGTGGTGGCAGTGACGGTAATGGTGGTAATGACGGTGGTGGAAGTCAATGGAGGTGGTGGTGGTGAAAGTCGATGGTAGTGGCAATCGTGGAAGATAGTGGAGAAAGCAAGGGTGATAACGACAGTAACAGTGTGGTGGTAGCGGTGGAAGTCGACAACAATAGTAGCAGTGGTGGTGATGAAAGGCAGTATGGTGGTGAAGGTGGAGGCAATGGTGGTTTTTTGACTTGGAACATGAAGGTTTTTTGAAACCTTGATTATATATATATATATATATATATTTAAAAATTTCCTTTGATTTTTCATTATAAGGGAATGGTCAATCCCGCTTTAAATTTCATACCAGATATAGGAATCATTGGAATAGGGATTTCATTCCATTCTATTCATGCGTACCAAACGTAATATTAAAGAATTCTTAGGAAACTCAAGAAAGTGCGGAAGAAATAGATGTACAAATAGAAATAGCTTCCGAAACGAAGGGGACTAAACAGGAATAGGAGTAATCCACTGAAAAAGATCATTTGCCTTCTCTTTTTATTAGAAGAAAAGGAGGATCCGGACAAAATCAATGAAACGGAAGAGATTCAAGTGAATGGAAAGGAAAAAGCAACAAACGAATTCTGCCATTTTTATGGTAAGAGACTATGATCTAACTACTCGATACAACGATCTATTAGATCGTGTCCTTAGGTATTGTGATGATAAATTTGCACAATCTTTCATACCACGTTTCTTGGAGCTTGTTTTAGGCCATACAATACCTTTTTAAATTTGAACTCATGGTTAGGATAAGAAACATTCTCAAATCTAAGGGGTTGCTCCATATACACTTCTTCCTAGCCATTCGAGAATGCAATTTTCATGTCCATTTGATCGAGTTTGAAATCTTTAGAAGTAACACTATAGACTAGTACGTATTGCGCAAAAATGGAGTTTGTTTGGGCATGGTTATACTTTTCTGATTTATTTATTGCATAGTAGAAAAGGCAAGGAAATTTCATTTAAGAATGGATCTGGTTACATTTTTCTTAACAAAGATTTTATTAATTCTGGTTTTATACTTCTTGTGATGGCTCTTTCATTTCATTCGACTCCGACTCGATTTCATTTCTTATTGAAATATTTCAATATTATTTTCTTACTAAAATACTGACTATAGACTTTATCTATAACTTATAATTATTAACAATTTACAATATTAATGAAAAGTGTTTCTAATTGCCACAAAAGTAGCAATTTTTTAAAAATTTAATACGTTATTTTAATTTTATAAATTGTAATAAAAAAAAAGTTTGGAAAGTTCTCAGATTTTTTGTTTGAAGTACATTCTTAGATTCTTTTCACTTTTATCTACTTTGTAGTTTTAAAAAGTACCTATTTCAAGCATTAATGGTATGAAAAAGAAAAAAGAAAAAAAAAAGCATTAAGTTTATGTAATTTTAGGTTTATGTTATATATATATGAGAGTAAAGTACACTTGACATCCCTGTTATATGCTCCTAAAACCATTTTCACTCCATATTTGGAAGAATGTGCTAAAACACCCTTATGGTTTAAAAATTGTACAAAACACCCCTCAAATCACTTTTATGCAAAATTTGGCATAAAGTAATTGTAATATACCCATTTTGTCCTTTTATTGTTCCAAAAATGCCCTAGGGGTGTTTATTATTATGTAGGGGTGCTAAGTGCACATCAACCACTTTTGAGGCTTTATATTTCTCTCTGCAACTTATTCCTCTATATTTAGACTACAACTTATTCTCTCTCTCTCTCTCCCTCTCTCTCTCTCTCTCTCTCTCTCTCTCTCTATTTCCTCTACAATAGTGTATATTCTCTCTTTGAGTTCTCTCTACAATAACCTCTCACAGCATCATCTTCAACTTTAAGAAATCATTCTTACTTAAATGAGTTATATGGGATTTATTTGCACATTTTTTAAAAATAAGGGGTGTTTTGTGCAAATGGAGAGGTTGATATGCACCACAAAGGTATCATAGGGGTGTTAAATGCACTTTACCCTATATAATGAAAAGTATATCAATATAGTATTTTTCAAATTCTTATATAAGAAAATGAAACTAATGACATTTCTATATAAAAAAAGGGCAATATATATATATATATATAAATGGAATTAGGAACTTAGTTGAAAATATTTACTAAAAGCAGGACTGACTTGTCCTAAATTGTTTTATTCGAGTTATTGGTTCATACAAATAAAAAGTAGGACTAATGGGTAATTTTCTCTAAAAAAATTTACACATTTCCCCATGTTTTGAGTAACAAGCAACAGTTCAGGGAGTTTTATGAAATTAAACTTAATGGCAATTTATGAATTTTTACGACATTTAACGACCACCTGTTAGAATCCTCCTCAAAGTGTCATCATACAATGCAAAAATATTTGACTTAGTACGCAGAAATGGCACTACTGCGGAGGGTGGTGGTGGATTAATGGGCTCCCATGTATTCTTGCTGGGATTGAAAACCTCGCACATAAATTTATCATCAATTTAGGGGTGCTTTTCAGCTTTTTCGTGCCTGTCTAAGACCACCAAAGACATAGATTTTACCATCAACATCAGTCATTGCCTCGAAATAACGTAACGACCTTCTCTTTTAAGGTTCATCTCAGTAAATGCTTGATTCCACGACGAGTTATTAGTTAGATTAGTGGTGTCCAAGGCAATGACAACATGATATGACATAGCCGTCAGTTTTTTGCCTTCCAAAACCCACCCAGTGGTGGTGGCGAAGGAGGAGTGGTCTTGGTGGAAGGTGGTGGCAGTAGTGGTAATGGTGGAAGGTATCAATAGTGTATGTGATGATGTTGTGGTAGAAAACGGTATTGGTGTAAGTTGTGGCGATGGTGGTGGAAGGTAGGGGAGGTAACAATGGTGGTGGTGGTGGTGGTGGTGGTGGAAGGTAGTAGAGGTGGCGGTGGAAGCTAGTAGCAATGAAGGTGGTGGAAGTCGGTAGTGGTGGCGGTAGCGGCAGCAATGTGTGGTGGTGGAAGGTGGCGATAATGGTGGCGGTGGCTATGATAGTGGTGGAAGGCGGTAGTTGTGTAGGTGGGTGGAATGTGGTGGCGGCGGCACGGTAGTGGTTGTAGTAATGGTGATGGTGGTGGTGGAAGGCAATAGAGGTGGTGGTGGTCGAAGATGATAGTGGTGGAAGTCAGTGGTGGTGGTGATGACGGTGGAGGTGGAGGTGACAATAGTACTAGTGGAAGGCCTTAGAGGCGGCGGTAGTGTGGTGGTTGAAGGTGACAATAATGGTGGCGATGGTAGTGATGGCGGTGGAAGGCAACGGAGGTGGTAGTGGTGAAAAGTGGTGGTGGTTATGGTAGAAGGTGGTGGTGATGGTGGTGGAACCGTGGAAGGCAGTGGTGGTTGTGGTGATTTTTAGACTTGGAACATGAAATTTGTTTGGGACTTGATTTTTTAACAAAATCAACTTGGAGAATGGAATGACCGTTCTATAGGTTTAGTTGTGGAATGATTCTTCATTTCAAATAATGATTTTTCATTTTAATGAAACGGCAATTCTCTTTAACTTGTACACCAAACAAATAAATAATTAGAATGAATATTTTATTCCATTTCATCTATGTACCCCAAACACAACATTAGTTTCTTAATAGAGTGATATATAGCTTTGAAATAATGGAAAATATGTTTATTTTTGTTAATTCAAAGCCATTAAAAAGTAAAGAAATAGTGCATGCATTCAGGACAATTAGATATTTACAATATAAAAAAATTGATCATTTAATCATCAAATCTGAAATGTAGTACAATTTTAATGACCGGACGGGCGGACATGAATAGTTCTAACAAGATTTTATTCTCGAACAAAATTTAATTTTTTAATTAATTTAATCTATTATAT
This sequence comes from Cornus kousa, assembly GCA_025631255.1. Lineage (NCBI taxonomy): Eukaryota > Viridiplantae > Streptophyta > Magnoliopsida > Cornales > Cornaceae > Cornus > Cornus kousa. Next base: position 9,407 of record JAOTQH010274750.1, read on the forward strand.
GACATAAAGAAGGAAATTGCACGTCACACCATAATTTTAGTTTTTTATTTTTAAGAAGAGAGATATAATAGGTCCTTTTTATTCATGAACTAGATATGGCATGAACATAGTTACAATAAATCCGTGAAGTAGGATCCACTTAAGATCATATAAAAATCACTTTTAAGTTTGATGGATGCGCAATAGAATTGCCTTTCTTTCATGAATTGATGCTTGAGATGACAGAAACCAACTAGGGATGTGATTTAGCAATATATTCAGTGGATTTTTCTGTTTGGGATTTTAACTCTTTGTCTATGATAATTTGGTATCGTATGGTACGAACACATCCAATATCACTAAAGTCGAAAATATAACACTATTATTTTGAGGATGAAACATATCAAAGTAACTGTGTCGCGTCTTTAAAATAATAGTGTTGCACATTCGACTAAACTAAATTGAATCGTATATTTAATTTAATTGTGTAACGCTTTTACCAAAAAAAAAAAAAAAAAAAAAAAAAAATAGTACAATAGAGAGGATTCGGATGGGAGAAATAGAAAGCAAGTGGTGTTAAAGTGGATTCGTAACCCAATCCGAAGGATTCAAATCAATTTTTATTCAAAGTTTAGGCAAAGATAAGCATACATATGTAATATTTATACATAATATATATTGACAGAGAAATATTTCAAAGTAGTAGTTGGAGTATTCGACCATATATATTGTACCAAGAATTTAACAAGCAACCATTGCTACAATTACCTCATCATCATCTAATATAAAACCTTAGGTGACAACAAGAAATATTATTTCTATTAATCTTTCTGAATTATCTAATATTTTATAATTTTTTACTTGTCAAAGCAAAATTTGATTATAGTAAAGTAATAAATTTTAATTTACAAAATATATATATATATATATATATATATATTCATATGGGCTGAAAACAAATATTTAATTAAATTAAGTAGGGTACTGGTGATTTCTGCTAAGAAATATATTACTATGAATTTTTTTTCATTAAACTCGATCATGTGTCATAAAATTTAATGTTGCATTTAGCATGCATGAATGGAATGAATACAAGTGGGAATGTAATGAGAATGAGAATGG
>JAOTQH010274770.1:0-10507 GCA_025631255.1 Cornus kousa
GATTTGATCACATTCAATGCGTTACTTGAAGCTTCTTATGGGGAGAATCGTTTTGTGGATGGCGAGAAGTTATGGGCTCGAATGGAAAAGAATAATGTTGTTCCTGATATAAAAAGTTACAATGCGAAGTTAGTTGGGTTGGTTACTGAGAATAAAATGACAGAAGCAGTTGAGTTATTTGCAGAATTGAGGACTAAGGGGTTCAAAACAGTTGAGTTACTTACAATGCTATAATTAGAGGCTATTGCATGGATGGGAGTATAGAGGAAGCCAAGAAGTGGTATAGAGAACTGGCCGGTAGTCATGATTGTGCAGCGGATAAGTTGACCGACTCATGCGATACTAGTTCCCTTTCTCTGTGAGAATGGTGATTTTGATTATGCATTTGAGCTGTGCAAGTCTGCAAGTCTATCATCGATAGTCGATGTCTTGTTGATGCGACATTGTTGCAGGATGTGGTAGATGGGTTGGTTAAACGGTCAAAGATTGAAGAAGCTAAGAAGTTCATTCAGCTAGGGAAGTCAAATAATTACACTCGATATAACCTGGATTTCTTTTCAGACAAAGTAATGAAATTTTTACTATTTTTCTTTTATGTTAAATCCTTGTGCTAGTTATACAAACATATTTCCTGGGACAGTTGAACAAAAGCAGGAAGGATTTTTGCTGAATTTTGGAGATCTAGTAACTAGTTCATTTTTATTAAAAACAGGAATTGGCATTAAATAAATTGCGAAATGTTCTTTTATTTTTTGTTATATTTAATGTAATCCCTTATGATATACAAAATGAATTCCTTTTCTGACAGATCTTATGCTTCTCATGCTGTAGTCAAATTTGCTTTACTCTATAAAGTTATATTTGTTGGTCTTGACACTAAATTGATTCACTGATGCAATTTTAGGCATTTAAGTTGAAATGATTACTTAGTTTTATGGTTGTTTATATTGTAGATTACTTTTGCTTGTTGTTTAGGTGTTAAACAGGTTGCATGGTAGCATTTATCTGGTTGTTACTTTTCCTCACTCATCTGTACTATAGTACTTTAGTTTCTAGTTTATGAAGATAGAAAAGAGAATATTTTCCGAAAAAAAAGATAGAAAAGAGAAAGAACTTGTACTTCATATAGTTTAACTGGTAATTTGCATTGTCTGTGCTTTATAGGTTCAATAAGATCAGAAATGGATTTGATTTGGGTCGAGTTTGTCTAAGACGGCATGCACACGCGCGCGCACGCGCACACACACACATACATTTTGCAGCGCTACATACATGCACTCTTCTGAAGAAGGAAATCAGATCAAGTAAAGATATATTTCTTATTGAAGTTGGTAATTTATGTCATGATATTATCTTCAATGTATGTCTAGATGAACAAGAATTATGTGCGCACATAAAAGTAGAATTGCTCCATTGGAGGTAGTAACACTGGTATCAATGAACTTGAAGCCAAGGACACTCATGTAGTTCATCAATTTAGTGAATCTGCCTCATTTCTTTTGGAACGCTATCTTCATCCAAATCTTATTGCCATCAAAATGAGTCGCTGTAACTTCAGTCTGCAAATTTCAAACACAAGTTCATCATCAATTGTGTTATTTTAAAGATTTAAAGTACCTTAATTATGAATTTTGTATGCACCAAACATGTATACCTCTATCTCCATTTCTTCGTCTCTTGTGCAGCATCAATTCCATCACTCTGTGTCTTTGACTCCTCTCCAGAAATTGCCTCCATTTCATGGATTTGGTCACTAAGATCTCTTGCACACTTCTGTAGCTCCTCCTGAACGTAAGTGATTGCATCGACAATAATCGTGGCCGTATTCATCTAAAGCAGAAAAAATACGAATAGAGAACAAGCATGTAACAGGAATAGCAATGAAAATTATAGGTTTTGGGTGATTGCATTTGTGATGACTGGGAGTTTATCACTGAGTTTCTGGCGCCGCCTCCTCTCGGCTACTAGGTTCTTGGATTTGTATACTTCAGTTCCATCATTTTTGGGCAGAGAGGGAGAGAATGTTCCTGAATTAGTATCAGAAAGTCACTTGTTACTTGTTGGACTGGACCAATTTGTAACTGAATCATGGACGCCAGTTCAGACCTCAGAATATATTATTAGTACACACTGAAGTCTCTATGCATGTGCATCTTAACAAAATGGACTCTGCAACTAAACATTTCTTTGCCAATGCAATTATGTATGTATGTATAAATTATTCTTCTTTTACTTTTTTCAGTTGCAATGAATTTGATGGTTAGAGCTGTGAAGAGTACTATAGTACAGATGAGTGAGGAAAGCTGTTATGGAATGAAGCATATAAAGCTGCTGAGTTATATTCTGTATTTCTGTATCCAAATGCAAACTTTTTTAACTAAATTGAATCTTTTTTTATTTACTTTTATTAAGAATAATTTTTAAATAGATACACGTATGAACTATAAAAAGGAACACTCAATCCGTGAGAAATAAAAGAGTACATTTTTAAATCTTGGAACGTTTCAAAATAAGACTTTTTAAATTTACACGAATGTCATTATATTTTAGGTATATTTTTTAATAATAACTCTCAAAATTCTTTAAATTTTATCCATTGACTTAAACTAACTGACATAATAGTATGATTTCTAGATTGAGAGTTTGAGAAGAGACAATACCGTGACAAGTGTTACAAACTTAAAAAATTATTATTGAATTTTATTTTGCTTAACATCCTCCTTTGAAATAAAACTCTTCAGGTATTTCTGTTGATTCCAAAGAAGCACGTATTCCATACTTCTTAAATATATTCATAATTTTAAAATATGTTTTTTATTCATAATTTTAAAATATATATTTTAATTTCTAACATGTATCAAATACTTTTATAATACATTTTTAATGAATTTTTAACATTAACATGTAACTTTTGTAACATTAATAACAATAGAAAAATTCAAAAATTAATAAGTGATGGCAACTCAACAATGGTGTACTCTCATAATTGGCTCCCATGTGGCCCACTCTACCAAGTAATTCCTAACTTCAATCTTAAATGGCTGAATTATCAACAAATACATGAAAGTTTCTCATTGATTCTATAAGTTATCTATCAACTCTGCTTCTTGTAGATTTTATTGATGAATCAATCGAGCTCTTCGAGCATAAGTTTTCTATTTGGTTTTAAATACCTAAAACCCTAATTTATTCAATCCTAATCTCTATATAAACAATCCTAATGTCTTGTAACAAATTCATTCATATATAACAATTTTATACTATAAAGCATGTAAAGCTGTTGAGTAATATTCTGTATTTCTGTATCCAATTTCTAACTTGTTGAATGTAAATTCAATAGTTATTTATTTAATTTTTCATTAAAAGAATAATTTAAATTGATACACCATGAAAAGGCATACTCTATCTGTGTGTCAAAATTAACTCTACATTTTTGCCATCTTGGAACATTTCAAAATAAACTTCTAAATTTTACAAGAATGTCATTATATTTTAAATATATTTTCAAAAAATATATCTCAACGTTTTTTTTTTTAAATTCCCCCTACGAGCATCAATGAAGTTGATTAATCTAATCTAGCAAATGATCGATAGTTTAGTGAATTAGTCTATTCGGTGAAATTTGGAAGATTTTAAAAAAAATCAAAATCAAAATTTCCCCTTACTAGCCTTAATGCAAATAATCTAGTCTAATCCCGTAAATGCTCAATAATTTTAAATTAGTGTATTCGGTGAATTTTGGAGTGTCAGACTTTGACTTCATATTTACTAATTTAATTTCGAACTCTATAATTTAGTGAGTTAGAGTCTCAGGTTCTAATTTCTAACCCTTTTTATCCTAATAAAAAAATAAAAATAAAAATAAAAAAACAATTATTTTGCTCTTATTTACAGAAAGGTCCTCTCCTCCCAAAACCTAAACACCCCCGAGTCTCTCTCACTCAGCTCCACTTCTCAACTCATCGCCACAAACAATGTCTTTCCTCTCTCGCCTCCTCTACCGCTCCTTTTGCACCTCTCTCCCCCATCCCACCACCACCACCACCACCAATATCAGGTCCCTCTCTAATGATCTCTCACTCAGCTCACTTCTCAACTCATCACCACAAACAATGTCTTTCCTCTCTCGCCTCCTCTACCGCTCCTTTTGCAGCTCTCTCCCCCATCCCACCACCACCACCACCACCAATATCAGCCTTATCAGGTCCCTTTCTAATGATCTCTACAAAGAACGCAACCTTGGGAGACTTGTTGAAAAGTTCAAGAAATATTCCGAGTATGAACGCTTCCGCACCAAAGTCGGTATTTACAAGTCCACCATCCTCCGCCTCGCCTTCGCCAAGAAGTTCATACTGATCGAAGAAATCCTCGAAGATCAGAAGAAGTACAGTGACATTTCCAGAGAAGAATTTAATGGTCGCCTCATTTATCTTTACGGCAAGTCCGGCATGTTCGATCATGCATCCAAGGTGTTCGACGAAATGCCGGACCACAAATGTGATCGCACCGTGAGGTCTTTCAATGCCCTTCTTGGGGCTTGCGTTAATTCGAAGAAATTTGATAAGATAACTGGGTTTTTCCATGAACTGCCGGAGAAATTATCGATTAAGCCAGACGTAGTTTCGTATAACATTATGATTAAGGCCTTCTGCGAGATGGGTTCATTGGATTCGGCAATTTCAATGCTTAATGAGATGGAGAAGAATGGATTAGAGCCTGATGTGATCACATTCAATACGTTACTGGACACCTTTTATGGGAGAAATCGGTTTGTGGATGGCGAGAAGATATGGGCTAGAATGGAAAACAAAAATGTTGTTCCTACTATTAGAAGTTACAATGCAAGGTTGGTTGGGTTGGCTACTGAGAAGAAAATGTCGGAAGCAGTTGAGTTATTTGCAGAATTGGGGGCTAAGAGGTTGAAAGCTGATATATTTACTTACAATGCTATGATTGGAGGCTATTGCATGGATGGAAGCATAGAGGAAGCCAAGAGGTGGTATAGAGAACTGGCCAGTAAAGATGATTGTGCCGCAGATAAGTCGACTTTTACAATGCTAGTTCCCTTTGTCTGTGAGAATGGTGATTTTGATTATGCTTTTGAGCTGTGCAAGACTATCATCCATAGTCGATGTCTTGTTGATGCAAAATTGCTGCAGGATGTGGTAGATGGGTTGGTTAAGCAGTCAAAGATTGAAGAAGCTACGACGCTTGTTCAGCTGGGGTACTCGAATAATTACACTCGCTATAACCTGAAAATGCCTTCAGACAAGTAATGAAATTTTTACTATTTTTCTTGTATGATCTTGTGTGTTGAATCCTTGTGCTAGTTAGACAAGCGGGAAGGAATTTTGCTGAATTTTGGAGATCTTAGTAACTAGTTAATTTTTATTAAAAGCTGGAATTGGCATTAAATAAATTGCAAAATGTTCTGTTATTTTTTGTTATACTTAATGTAATCCCTTTTCTGACTCATCTTAAGCTTCTCATGGTGCAGTCAAATTTGCTTTACTGTGATAAATATATATTTGTTGGTCAAATTTGCTTTACGCTTGTGCACTAAATTGATTCACTGATGCAAATTTTGGCATGTTAGTTAAAATGATTATTTGGTTTTATGCTTGTTTATATTGTAAATTACTTTTTCTTGTTGTTTCGGTGTTAAACAGGTTGCATGGTAGCATTTATCTGGTTGTTAATAATTTAGGGTTTCACATATTTTGTATCTTTAACATGCAATTTTTGTTTCTAATTTATGAAGATAGAAATCAGAGAGAACTTGTACTTTGTATAGTTTAACTGGTAATTTGCATTGTGTATGCTTAGGTTCCAGAAATTCAAATGGACATTGGGTTGAGATGGTCTAAGACAGGCAGTTTTTTTATTTTTTATTTTTATTTTTTTTTTATTATTTTTTTTTTTAATGCAGCAATACATCTTGTTTCCAATTTTCAGAAGCTTTGATAAAATTCTGTAACTTAATCCCACTCTGTTGTTGACTCAAGTGTAATCTAGAAACTATTACAATTGATTCGCCCTATATATATGTACTTTTTTGAAGAAGGAATCAGATCAAGCGAGGTAATATATAGTATTTCTTATCGAATTTGGTTTATTATGCGTGATATTATCTTCAATCTATGACTAGATCAACAAGCATTATGTGCGCACGAGAGCTGCTGTCATTAATGACATAATATTGTGGTTACCACAATAATTGTGTTGGTTTGGCCTCACCTTTCTGTTCATAACTTCACGTCCAGATAATTGCATTTATTAGCTCAGTAATGTTATAAACCAAAATCAACATACAATTAGATCAACTAGAATAGAGAAACAATCACACTACTTGTCTACTGGCACTTTCAGTTTTTAGTGAAAGCAATTATTTGACTTTGTCAAGTCAGTAGGACTATAAGTTGACATTTTTGTTCAAAACCAAGTCTGTATATTTATCTTTTCTTCTTTTTTTCATTTTTTTTCAAAAATATAAATTTCAAGAGTTACTTTAGTTAGTTAGGTGAAGTTTACCTTTGATCCAAAGAGCGTGAAGATCTAAGAGATCAACAAGCATAAGAGGTAAAATTATCACTAAAATATCAATCTCTCTAGTTAAGGTTTATAGTAATGCTTTCATATTAGATTGTTGTGCATATATATTTATTCCGTAAAAAGGTGTTTGAAATGCATAGAAACTGTGTTTGATTGAGAACCTTAAGTTTCATAGTAATAGATTTGATTGTAGGTTTTATTGATGAATCCGTTGAACTCTGCAAACATCAGTTTTCTATTTGGTTTTAAATATCTTAAACTGTAATTTCTCCCATCCTAAACTCTATATAAGCAATCTCGATGTCCTATAACATATATACGCAAATTCATAGCTATCAACCATTCTTTTGAGAACATCTAGGATTATTTTGTTTTTTTTTTTTTCTTTGGCTTTGAATCTGTAACTAATTACTTTTTATAATTCAAGTAGATTGGACGAAAGAAGCATTTAAACTGTTGTAATACAGGGCTTTCTTTATATGTCTTGTTCATATGTTTTTGGCCCCATTTTCCCCCTTTTTAATAGATTAACACGCTACAGGAAGTTTTCTAAGTGAATGCTATGACTAGTTAATTTAATGTTTAGGAACCTTTCATGAGTTAGCGTGTGACTCAACTGTTGTTCATTTCTAAAACTTTGAACAAACTTAAACAATTGACTTTAGTAAAACTTCTTGTTCACTTTTAAAACTATAACAACTTTGTTGCACTCTTCAAGAGTAGATGTTATCATGAATCGATTACTTGTTTTTCATTTATTTTTGAGTTTGTAAGGTCCTTTTTTATTGGATTAATCTGCTTGTACATGTGTATAGATATAGATAAATCTCAGTCGGATCCATGGCTACGGAGGCATTAGGCAGAAGTTGGTGCATAGACAGAAGCAGGACAAAGTGATCAACTAACAGGGTGAGTAGAATACTTTACCTTTACTCAATTTCCTCTTTCCAAACATCTGCCACTTTCTCAATGTCTATACTACAAGGCCACTGTTGGAAAGCAACATTAAGACCCATTTTATTTATTTATTTATTTTATAGATGCCTCTCTACGGAAATTGTTTGCTCGAACCTGAGACCTAATGCTTCATGAGGCACCGGACCCAAGTTCTCACCTGCTAAGCCAACCCATTCAGACCCATTTTGCTATCGAGCCATTACTTCTTGTATTACCCACCAGCCAACAACACTCATGGGTGAAACAATCAAAACGATGGTTCTATAAAAATAGTCTTCTACACTCTTTTCTGATAGTGCGCCCAAGCAATTTCCCATTGTTGAGTCGTATCACCAACAAATCAGACACTTATTTCTTCCTGACTTCACATCAAAGTCTCTTTTTCCAAACTTCAAATGAAATTTGAATAATATTAAAATAAAAAAGAAGTATTTGTGTTGGATTGGCACTCCATAGATAGCCTACATCGATACAAACAAAAAAGTGTAGATGGAAGAATAAATAAGGAAAAAATAGAAAAAAAAATATTGGGTTTATTCAATCAATAATGTATTTAATCAATATTAAGTGAAAAAGGCATACTTTATTGCTTGTTTGTTAGTGGAGTTCCAAGGAAAACCAACCAATTGGAGGGAATGTTAGAATTTTATATTTCCAGGATCTATAAAATAAGGTTTTGCCCTTATAGAACATGGGATTCTATGGGAGCAATGATAAAGATAAATTAGGTATGAATAGAACAAGAGAAAGGGGAAATTAAAAAATAGTAGAGAAAATTATACAAAACTATATACAAGTCACCACTCCCTCCCTTTTTTTTTTTTTTTATTCCTTAATGAATTGAATTATTATTTTTAATTAGAACGAAAGTCTCTTTTGATCATTCATGGCTCGATTTCTGATAAAGATTGAACTTTTATCCTTTAAAATTTTCTGAGATATTATTGAGTGCACATTTCTTGGGTTTTCGGCCTCTGTTTTTTACTGTGTTATAAAAATCTTTGCAATATCTAGTGCCTAGAGATAAGAAATCTCAAGAGTCTGGTAGTGCTTTGTTGTTCACCCTAGCTCTAGGTTGATTGTAATTAATAAGAATCTATTGATTATTATTATGTTTTTTCTCATCATAATCGAACGACGGCCAACTAGCTGGAAAATTTCCTGAAAGAAATTTGATCTCATCTTATTCTAATATTTTCACACATGGTATTTATGCAAAGCCACCAAAGTATTATTATTATCTTGGTAGTAAAATCCGCCATTGACATGAGAGCATCAAAAACCGAACCTCTTCTGCCATGTAAGAGGCCTTATCAGGCAACAAAAATGTGAACTTTAATTTTTCCCTTTGTTTATATTATTTATGACCATGACTGCCTTTCATTCTTTGTAGAAGAAGATAAAGCACAATCTGAATGGGCCCCAAAATTATTGTAAAAACAATGAAATAGTTGTGGATGGAGAGAGTTTAGGATAAACTTTTGACTTCTAAAAAAAATATGAAAGTATAGGTTTAGCTTTTGACTTTTAAAAAAAAATATGAGAGTTTAGGTTAAAATATAAAATAATAGCAGCATTTACTATAGTTGACTCGATATTCTAGTGGTTAGAGACTGCAATCCTCAGTCTCTTTTCTTTACAATCTTAAACACTAGTATCATATGTTTTGTGTCAGCATTCGGACAACCTGCAATCCTCAGTCTCTTTTCTTTACAATCTTAAACACTTGTATCATATGTTTTGTGTCAGCATTCGGACAACAGCTATCGAGGAAGTGACTGACAAAATTCATATTCAAATATACATGACAAAAGTTATTGACTTGGCCTGCTACAGGATTAGCGCTGATTACATTCTAAATCCGTGTTTTAATTAGCCCTCAATTCTGCTGTCTAAGTTAAAAAAATAAATTAAAAATACAAATACTTGCTGTCTATATTGGATCACTTAACATTCAATTACTAGAGACAATTTTATACCTCAATTAGAAATTATTACATGGGTTTTGATCCATTTGACTAATTTAGTAAAAATTAATGTTGAATTTTTATTTTATTTTTTTTTCATATATTAATACGATCCAAAAATATGAACTGCTTTATCAAGGGTATCTCTTTGGAAAGGATATCATACCACCTTGATTACAAAAAATTAAAATAAATAATAATAATAATAATAATGTAACATGTTTTATATATCGATAGTTTTATAAATCAACAGCAAATGAATTAAATCTAAAAATAAAACGATCAATGTAAAAATGCACCCTATGGACTTATTGAGAGTGCCACTTGCCACGGCCTAGATTTGGCCTTGTTATGTCACATTCAATCAATCTCATCCCACAGTATTGCCTTGTTTTTTGGTTGTCACTTTCAATTAATCTCATCAGACGTCTGACTTCAATCAAAACAGTGATTTTTGTGGACTTATGATGAAGGTCCCATTTTAGTTGTTGGTAAGATGAGATTAATAATTAAAACTATGAGGACTATTATCTTGAAAGTTTAACTAAAAAGGCCCCAAATATTATAGACTTTATGGTTGTCTTCTTTCTATATAATATATTGTAATTATTTTTTTATTGAACATTAATTCTAAAAAAATTATCTACTAAAATAACTCTTCCTTTTTTGTTTTTACTCCCCTTATTATCATTCATGTAATAAACTTTAAACAAGTGAGAAATTGTTTATCTCCTAAAATATCTCATTTTTTTTCTTTATGATAAGAAACTTTTCATATTCTCTTTTTTTAAAATTTTTATTATATTTATTTATTCTTATTTCTATTCCTAATCCTCCTGACATTCATTTTGATTTCTCTCCTATCTCAGCAAACTCAACAAGTTATAAGACTCCCTCTTCAGTCCTCTCTCATTATAACTTTATAATTTTCTTTCTTCTCAACTCAATATTCATTAGTTGAGAACACACCGAGGTTTTTTTTTTTTTTTTTTTTTTTTTTTTTTTTTAAAAAAAAAAAAAAAAAAAAAAAC
>JAOTQH010274790.1:0-10506 GCA_025631255.1 Cornus kousa
TGCTTGATGCACCTCCTTTAATGGAGGATCCTCTAAAAACTTGCTTAGCTCATTTTAATTATGAGGATTTTGATGTTAACAATTCCATTGGGGAGGTGAATTCTTTGCTTAATATTCATCCACCTATTTATTCTCTTCCTTGGACAACATTAAATGTATCTCTTTCTTGGGAGCTTCCAGTGTTCTACCAGGAACCCTTCTCTACTGTATTGGTCATTGTTGCCGGGACTATATAACACCTTACCATTATAAGTATGCTGAGACAATTTTCGATTTTCACACGAATGCTCTAGAGCATTGCAAAGATTGTCAGCGGTGTCAGGTGGTTGTTTTTTTGTGTTTTTTTTTTTTTTCATTTTGTTTCTAACCTCTTACAAGGAGGTTTCGGAATTGTTGTTTAGTGCCTTCCCTGATTTTGGTGCTAAATTTTATTACGTTGTGGTCATGTCTTGCTATTTCCAACCCGACCCTAACCAAATTAAGAGCGCGTTCAAGCATAAGGTTCCGCGGCCACTGCTGCTCTTTAGATAGGAAGTTGGTAATGGAACGAATGAGAGAAAAAGCACATTCGGCAAGATAGGCTGGGGAGTCTTTGGTGGTATCCTAATGGAGTGGTGTTGTTTGCACTGGTATGTTTTTGTCTGTTAAAATACCTATACAATTTCTTTTTTTCTTTTTTTTTGCTAATATATGTGTGTGTGTGTGTGTGTGTGTGTGTGTGTGTAGGTTGTATCCAATGTGCCAAGACCTTCTCACAAAACAGCTCAATCAGAAACATTCCGTAAACTCGTAGACTACAAAATTTTCCACCAGAATTTTTAAATCCTTATTTTTTCAGCGATTCTGAGGTTCTTTTCAAATTAAGAAAAAGAAAAAAATAACAACAGTAATATTAAATAAATAACATGAATCTCCCATTTAGTTTTTAAAATAATAATGACATCCTTTATAATTTTGGTCCATGTAACACTAACCTCTTTGTCATAAACTAAGCTACATAGAGTGAGAGCGCGAGGACACCAAAGTCCAAAATATTTGAAAGCAGAAGTGTCTCAAGCATAGTTGTTAAAGGCACGCTTAGGCTCCAAAAAAAGCCCCAGGCTTGTCAAGGCTCAGTTAGAGTGCCTCGACCTACTACAGGCAGGCCCCTTAGATCACGCTTACATAAAGCCCTCAGGCTCACGCATTTTAGTTGGCTCTGGGCTCAAAAAAGGCGCGCCTTGTATTTTTAAACCATTTATTCATATCATTTTCTTTTTTACTTAATGACTACTAAATTAAAAGATTCTATATCATATATCTTATTGTTTAACCTTATGAAATATTTGACAAAATTCATAAATTTATGGTTCACTACTTGCATTAACTGCAATTATTGCTTGATTATGAATATGTATAATAATATCTATTTAAATATGCATTATTATATACACGTGCCTTACTTCGACCAGGCTCGCGCCTTATACTGTGCCTTGCGCTTAGGCTCTAGAAGGCCTTTGGTGCCTTAGTGCGCCTTGAGCCTTTAACAACTATGGTCTCAAGAGCATTTGCACACTTAAAAGAGAGAATGCAGTTGCTCAGGTATGTCAATTGTTTGGTCCTTGTCATAATGAGTAATTACTGTGTCTATTTATACTATTTACTTGCTCGGTCAAATCCTTGATTGGTTCTAATATTTCAATATTGATCCAATCCAAACCTTGTGTACCCTTGTTTTGTAATAGTTTTTGATAGACTATATATAAATCTTTAGTTACGCTTGTTGCCATTATGTTCTTCCTTGATTCTGTAAACCCACTTGTTATGTAAAGCCTTCTTGCCCTTTGGTAGTTCAGTTAGCTCCAATCTCTGGTTTGACATGAGTTAGTCCATCTCATCCTGAATAGCTGACTCCCACTTGGTTGAATCACCAACTTGCACTGCTTCATCATAACTCTCTGGTTCACCACCATCAGACAATAACAAATAGTATAAAGAATGCAAGAAATGCTGTGTAGGTTTAGAGACTCTAGAGGACCGTCTTAATGTAGAAATAGGTGTGCCTTGTTCCACCCGTGGACTATATTTTCTCGATTGTTCTAAACTCTCCCCTGCACATCTTCCTTGGAGATTCCTCTGACTCAACAAACTCATCATTTTCAGCATGAGCACCTGCATTAGTAAAATCAGATGCTAACTTATCCTTGTACATTACTTTCTCATTGAACACGACATATCTGCTTCTAATCATCTTTCAGTTTTGATTATCCTAAAACCGAAAACCAAACTCATCAGTGCTATACACAATAAAAGTACATTTTTTTTGAGTTTTGATCAAGCTTGCTTCTAGGATCATAACTTACATGTAATTTTTTTTTGATAAGTATATATATATATATATATATATATTTTAGATCAGAACTTATATGTACATATGAAACATAGCCAAACACTTTCAGATGTGAAAGATTTACCTCTTTTTTACTCCAAGCCTCCTTTGGTAAGCCTCCATCCAAAGGAACAAAAGGTTCCCGATTGATCAAGTATGATACAGTGTAAACTGCGTCAGCCCAAAACATCTTAGGCAATCTAGCATGTATCCTCATACTCTGAGCACACTCATTCAAGGTTTTGTTCATGCGTATTGCAACCCCATTATGTTGCGGGGTTTTAGGAACAGTCTTCTCCATAGTGATCTCATTAACAGCACAGAACTCTTTAAGGCCTCTATCTTCATACTTACCACCATTATCAAACGTCAAACACTTCACCTTCAAGCCTGTCTCATTCTCCACCATGGCCTTCCACTTCTTAAAAGTATCATATACTTTAGATTTATTTTTCAAAAAAATAAATTCATACCTTTCTAGTAAAATCATCGATAAATGCAACATAATACAATGAGCCGCCAAGAGATGAAACTAGAGAAGGCCCTACATGTCTGTATGAACCAACTCTAATTTCTGTCTTAGGTGTCCTGCCAACCTTTGAAAAACTGACCCTCTTCTGTTTCCCGAAGATACAGTCCTCACACAAACCAATTTCAACTGATTTAATACCCAACAGTTTTCCTTTCGACAGAAGTACCTTTATCCGCTTCTCACTCATATGACCTAGTCTACAATGTCACATGTTTGAATCTACACCCAACATCAGCAACAACAATAGCATTCTTGGTGTTTGTTGTCATGTATAGAGTACCTGTCTTGCTTTCACGAGCCATGACCAAGGATCCCTTGGTGATTTTCCACAAGCCAACTACAAAAATAACTGCATGCCCATCGCCATGAAGTTGTCCCACAGAGATCAAATTTCTCTTCAAGCCAGGAACATGCCTATCATTTTGAATCTTCCATCCAACCCCATTAGGTTACCTGATCCGAACACCACCTTTACCCACAATGTTCAAAGGCTCATCATCAGCCAGATAAACCTTTCCGAAATCACCACTAACATAGTTCTCCATGATTTCGCGATGCGGGGTAGAGTGAAAGGATACACTTGAGTCTAGAACCCAAGACTCAACCGGACTATCTACAATCAAAATCAGAGCATCAACAATCTCTTATTTGACTGCGTTTACAGATTCCTGTTTTCCTTCGATCTTCTTCTTTGGTGCTCGACACTCAAACCTTAAATGCCCCTTCTTTCCATAGTTCTAGCGGGTTCTAATTTTCGACTTGCTTCTGTGTTTGGATTTGGATTTGGATTTTCTGCAATCCGAGTCTGATCTTTCAGAAGTTCTTCCTTTGCCCTAGGTATTGAAAATAAATCCAGATGATTCCCTTGTTTCCCTTCTACGAATATCTTCGTTGAGGATCATGTCCCGAACATCATCAAACTTCAATTTTCTTTTTCCTGAAGAATTACTCACTGCTGTAATAGTACCGTTCCAGTTTTCTGGTAAAGAGGATAAGAGAAGTTGCGCCTTAATCTCATCATCAAACTCGATCTTTACAAAGCTTAACTGAGTCGTAACAATGTTAAACTCGTTCAGATGGTCAGTCATTAAAGCGCCTTCTGACATTCTTAGGTTGAATAATCGCCGTATCAAATATACCTTGTTAGACGAAGTGGGTTTCTCATACATATTTGAAAGGGCAGTCATCAAGCCTACTGTTGTCGTCTTCTTTGCTATGTTAAAGGCAACGTTGTGCGACAATGTCAATTGAATGACCCCTAGTGCCTGTTGATCAAGAAGAGCCCAATCACCATCCTTCATCTCTTCTGGTTTTTCTCCGGAAAGAGGCTGATACAACTTCTTCTGATGCAGATAATTCTCAATTTGCATCTTCCAGAACCTGAAATCTGCACCATTGAACTAGTCGATCTTGATCTTTCCTTCTTCTGTACCCATCGCTCCCACTCGAACCTAATGGCTCTAATACCAGTTGTTGCAAAATCAAATAGAAAACACAAGAAATAGATCAAACACACGCACAACAAGAACATATAGATTTTACTTGGTTCACCCAAAATTAATGACTACGTCCAAGGGTTGTAGGGATTTCACTATGATAAAAAAACAGAAGCGATAGAGAGAGTTCAGAATGAATAAATACCCTTACACTATGGCAACATAACAAGTGCGAAAAATACCAAAAGGTATTTTGGAGGGTATTGCGAAGTTGGATCCGCGGAGTTGAGGTTTAGTGTACAGTATCTATCAGGCTCTACACTACTCATCACATATTTACTGTTTGAGGGAGTCAAAGTTATGATGTTTAAAAAAAAAAAAAAAACAAAGGTGAAGTTGACCAAAATACAGACGTTGATATGGAGAAACATTGTTTATTTGCTTAAACTTCCCTTACTATTCTGAAGTATCACTTTTGTCTTAGATATAGAGGTACCACTTTTATGCAGATGTGTACCTCTTTTGTCTTGGATATAGATAGACTATACTAGGGTTTAATAATGGAGGGTATAACTTCCTTTTAATCGAGCATGGAGTTTTCAAGCATGGAGGAGGGTGACAGTGTGGATCTCAGGTTAAAAGACAAGATGTGTGGATCTCGGGTAAAAAGACAAGATATGTGGATATGGGAAGACGATTTACTCAAGGTTACACTCTCAAACGCTTTACAAAACAAAGAGAAACTCTATTATGTTTGCCCAACTAGAAGATGCAATCTATGGAAATGGTATAAGCCAGTAGCTATATAATTATATATATATATAGTCTTGCCTTCCTCAACATCTACAGCAACTCAACAAATATGTTTAATATAAGTTTATTTTGAAATGGGAAGTGATGTTTTGGAACAAGATTAAGTGCCTCCATGAAAATGTAATAGCTATGTTTAGCTTGCTGTCACAATATTAAGCGTTTTAATGCTAATTGTTTTTGGTATTGTGTGAGTGATGGAACAAAAGAGAATTTTGATCACGTAATAGTCAAAAGACAATCAGTGAACCAAACAGTACTTGTATTAACACAACAGAGAGGCTCATTGTTCAAACAAAACAATTGCAATGTTCAAACCATCATCAATACAAAAATAGTAGTGAGTACATAGCAAAATACTTAAATTGAGTGTTGCTTCCACCATGTGATTGCATGTCTCTGCCTCTAACAAATCCCCCTTCCAACACCATTATTTAATAATTTTTTTTACCCTTTCTATTACCATTGTCTTTGCCCATGCCCTTTTGATTCTGTGATCACATTTACCTCTAGTGAGTTAATTGATTTAATCCAATTTGAAAAATTCTCCATGTTAGGGCATGTGAAATTTACCTTTCTTGTGCTAGTTTTCTTCGAGATTTTTATAGAGCTTGTAGTAACACTCATGCTTGTATTCCTAGTTAGGCTGTGTGAAATTAACTGTCTAGTGGTACTTTTCTTTGAGGCTGTCATGAAGCTTGTAGTAACCCTCTGTTTCATGGTTATCATTGAGCTATGTCATATGATTAGTATATGACTGATTTACAAACAAGTTGCAACCGAATTTAGCTTAATTAGGATTATATGAACTGCATAAATAAATACTCCCTCTGTCCCAATTTAGATGTCGCTTTTGGGGAATAGGAATTTTTAAGGGAATATGTGGGACATGCCTTTTTTCCTTGAAAAGTTACTAATTTGCCCTTATATTCAAGTTTGAAATTTTAAATTTCAAGTACGTATATGGAAAGATGTAAAATATGTTGTTTGAAAAAAGAAAGTGGATAACTATTTTGGGACAGACCAAAAAGAAAAGCATGACATCTTTTTTGGGACAAAAGGAGTAGAGGATTACTCATTTAGAAATGAAAATTCAACCACCTCTTGTAGAGATGATGAGAACTTTGGCCCTTGTCTTTGCCCTTACCCTTGCCCTTTTCAATCTTAAATTCCTCAAGAAAACCACACATTTCCTTCTGTAAAAAAAGAAAAAGAAATTAAAAATTATTCTTCAATCAACTCATCGTCCAATTCTCACATGTACAGGAAAGGCATGCATTTTTTAAAGTCGAATTCATCTTCCTCAACTTTAGTTCTTCATCTTCTTCAATATCATAGAAAAAAAAACTACCTCAGGTATTAATCCTTTGGTTCTCAAGGCTTCTCTGAATTATGGCGAAACTATTCAAAAGAATTGGAGCTACTTGTCTAATTATTATAAAGTTAAAACAAACATGTTGTAAGGTGGCGCAGAGGTTTGCCCTTTAACCCCAAAACTTATAGAGTTGTACTAATGCATACTCGGCTACTCGCGCCCAAGCCCCTTTTTAATTTCCGATCTGATGTACAAGATCCCTCTTAACACGAAGGCTAACTCCTTCAGCATCAAAAAAAAAAAAAAACTAACTAGAATCAAGTCTTGTACTTTAAAGAACAATCGATCACTGCCTCAATTAATTTACCTGCATATAAAAAAACATGAACATGTTGAAAAAAAAAAGGATTATTATAAATAAATAGTGCTAATGACATATATTTATCATTTAATGAAGTTAAAGTCTCATACTTTTGAAAAAACAAAATTGACCAAAATGTTGACTTGAACACTCGTTGAGATACCACTTTTAGTCACGTAGGTACCACTTTTTGTGCACGGGAATATCACTTTTTATACATAGGTACTACTTTGGTACTACTTTTGTTTTGCGTATATAAGTACCATTTTTATTCACATAGGTATTACTTTTTGTGCACATAGATACCACTTTTTATGCATCAGATACTACATTTTTGTGCAACACAACAAGTGGTACCTACATACATGCACAAAAAGTGGAATCTCGGTGAGGATAAATGGTATTTTTCACGTTTTCATCTTTTCGAAATTACAACTTTGATTCCATCAAATAGTAAATATTTGTCACTAGCACCATACGTAATAATCCCAAAAAAAAATTCCCTGGAGAACACAAATTTGAAAGTCAAAATGATCACAAGAAATGATGAAATTGAACTTAAAATCCTATACGATACCTTGTGCACTTATTTAGGTCAATCTTCAGATATGTTCAAAAAAACAACACAAATACAAACACATACTACCACACACACACACCTTACCTTCACCCTATTGTTTTGAACAACATGGCCATCAGCCTTCCCCTTCCCGCGTGGGGCCTTCACCACGCGATCCTTTCTAACATTTCTCTCTATGCCAACCGCCTGCGGTGGTGGTGGTGTCGGCGGCGGCTGGAGGTATACCTGGAAAACGTTCATAACACCCGCCACCAACTCGTTCCCAAGACCCGCCGCCAGCATGTCATAATCACCCACCGCCTGCCTGCCGTTCGGACGCTGCTGATTCAGCCAATTCCCATAATCCATCGCTGGCCTGATAACGTTATCAATATATGTGTATATATAGATATATATAGATATGCAAAGAGAGAAAACTGAAGTGGTAATGCACTAGAGAGAGAGAAAATGAAGATAAAAGGAAAGACTGATTATTGCTCCTATTATTAGTTGAATAGAGATGACCGTTGCAATTATATCAGAATACTGTTTATCTTCTTTACTTCCTCTTTTCCTTTTTCCAAACCAATCAAGCCGTTTGTGCTTTGTCATATAATTGGATCTTGTTACCAAGTAGGGGGACAAAGTTAAATTGAGAGCAGCAAAAGACAACTTTGATGGGTCCACCACTAATGCATGTGGCTTCTATTTGAAACTACTTCCTACTTTCCTCTCTCTACCAAAGGCACCACCCAAAAGCATCGCCAAAGGTAGTTAAAATTTAAGCACATACATAAAGAGATATATACACGCACATATAAATGTATACCTATACCAATCGAAATATTAAATTACTTCACAATTAAGTTTCATGAATAACTTTTAGGTCTCTAAAATCAGTGAGAAACATTAGTCGGTTCAACAAAACAAACTCACTCGTATACTCAAACGGATGGCTTAAAAATCCTCACCTTTAACTGTGAGACCAGCCAAGTAATAATTAGCCACAATATTTGTGGGCTTGAGCGGACATTGAAAATTAAATTTTCAAAATTACTATTAAGTTCTCACTGCTCACTTCAAACCTATGAAGTAGTTAGAAAATTCAATGCAACAGCAATCAACAATAAATATACGGAGTTCTCAACATTTTAGACACTGAAACTTGTATACCTTGGAAGAGATCATCTCTTTTGTCTACGGCACGTACACTGACTACCATTACTTGAAATACACGCTGGAACATTTACAAAAACCCCATTACGCTCCACATTTTTATGGAGAATGTGATTTTTCTAGAGAATGTGTAAAACAAAGAGTTACTAATTCAGATTCAAAACAAGAACAATAAAACAGAGTAGTACACGTTGTCCTCCTTAAGAAACAGTTGAACAACAATCAAGAACCAGTGGTGGATTCCTGCAATTGCCAAATTAATAAATTAAAACTAAAATGTATAATTGTGTGTATAATCACCGTTTCCCATGCACTGATTCGGTGTTTTTATAGAGAATGTGAGCCTAAAGGACGAAGCCTCGAATCTTATACACGCAAGCGACTGGATAGGTGACTGAAGATAACAGGCAGGGAAGGACCACCCAATAACAGAGGACTTCTCGGAGTCACAATCCCGTTTATCCTGGTTTCTTCACTAATCAGTCCAAGGTTGTGGGTCGGGTGACTTGGACTGATTAGGGAAGGAGACCTGCTATTCCTGATTAAGGTGAGCAATCATTCATGTTGTCGCTGATTAGTGAAAAACAGTCATTCACGGTGGTGGTGAAGCACAATGGTGCTTAAATTATTTCTCATTCTTCTACAATTACAATATATATAAAGTTATAAACCTATATATATATGGGTGGTGGTGGTTGGTGTTCATGAATGGTAATCTGGAGATGAAATCGAACTTGTAAAAGGACATTCCATTGAGCTCGATCTTCATGATGAACAAACGGACGATTCGTTCCCGATGTGAGGCAATACCACAAGAACTACAAGAGAAAGATGTGTTGGGAGGGATGACAATAAACAAAAACAGCGGAATAATTCTTCTCCCTATATGCAAGCAAATATATTATATCTCTACTTTTATATGTGCTGAAAAAAATAGAAAAATAATCAATCACACCAAGCCACAAGAACACAAGCAATTTTTTACGAGGAAAACTTTCCTAGTGTGAGGAAGAAAAACCACGGGATCTAATCCAGTTAAAATCTCCACTATCAACCAAATAATGGGTACACAAAGTCTTCTCTAATCGCAATTAGAGGTTACAATACATCTCATCAAGATAGCAACAATCTTGGCAAAAAACAAAGAGAATTGAAGAGAAAAATACAAAAACCTGGTTACTGTTCACGGGCACAAATCACTGTTCCCGCGCTCAAAATCCGATCTGCACTGTTCAGATTTTAACTCATTGAGTTGTGAACCTCTCCTCCAAATTTCAGCTCGATCGGACCACGGACGATGTGGGATCGGAGGTTTGATAAAATCTGGGCAGAATTGAAAAAACCTGCGTTTTTCTTTTCTCTTTTTAAAACTCTCGCTGATCTCTCTCCCTACTTCTCTTCTGACTTCCTTAAGGTTTTCTTTTCCCTCAAGGCTGGGCTTTGAGCTTTTAATAAAACCCACTTAGGCTTTCCTCCATATAGAAGGAAATAAACCCAACAAATCTCCTCATTTCCGACTATGTAGAGGGAATCGCCATCCCGGCGATTGAACAACAAACTTCAAACTTCTTTCTTGGTAATGTCTTTGTCAACATATTAGAGCCATTATCATCAGTGTAAACCTTTTCAAGTTCAAGTAACTTATTGTTCAACGCATTTCGGATCCAATGGTATCGTACATCAATGTGCTTAGATCTTGCATAGAAACTGGAATTCTTAGTAAAATGAATAACACTCTGGCTATCACAAAACAACACATACCTCTGCTGCTTGAAACCAAGTTCACTCAAGAACTTCTTTGCCCATAGCAACTCTTTAGTTGCTTCCGTTGCTACAATAAACTCTGCCTCTGTCGTAGAAAGAGCAATACATTTCTGAAGTCTCGATTGCCAACCTACAGCCCCACCTGCAAAAGTGATCAAATAACCCGAAGTAGACTTACGAGTATC
>JAOTQH010274811.1:0-10506 GCA_025631255.1 Cornus kousa
TGATTACACCTACCATATTGCATACCAAAAGTTCACTAACTTATTCCTAAATCTTCTCCTATATATAATCTTTATGACATCAATACAATATACTTTCATCTATTTCTTTCTCTCTCTCTTTTATACTACATTTAACAAGAACAAACAACGTAATATCTAAAAAGGATTATTCCACTATCTCATCACCTTTCATTCCATATAATCTAAATTTTCAAAGAAGATTTATTTTCTTTTTAGAAACTACATTTTACTAATAGTAAAAATAAGGAAAATAACTTTGATTAGAATAATACTTAAAAATTATGAACACTTAAATCATGTTGACAAGCTTAATTTGTTACGTAGTCAATCAGCCAAGTCTAGAAGGGGAGCTGCTTGGCAGTTTTTCTATATTAGTTCAATTTTTACAAGATCATTTGCCATTTGTCTCTTTAGTTCATCAACTTGCAAGAACCATTCAATTTACAAAATCATTGTCTCTTTATTCAACTTACAAGAAGATAATTGGTATGCCTTCAATTCACCAACTCACACACACGGATAAACTGCAACTCTTGAAACAGAATACGTCCCAAGCCTATGTTTTTTGTTAGGGTTTAAAGAAATAAATGACATGGTTGCTATTTTCTGCCTTGAAACGACAAATACAATAATAAATTTATAAGATGTTGCTAACGCTTTCATATAGGTATTAAGGCTGCGTTTGTTTCAATCTAAAATATTTTTTTCAGAAAAGATTTTCTTTTTTCAGATAATTTTCTTTTTTTATTCGGTATTCAAGTTAAGGTTAAGGTCGAGTTCATCGAATGAGACGTGTAAAATAATTTACTGAAAATTAATTGATAAGTTATATTTGTTAGATTTTAATATTTTTTTTTCTTCGTAAATATTTTACAACTAAACACCAGAAAATAAAAATAAAATATTTTACACAAACAAACGGAGCCAAAGTTTCAAATCCGCTGATTTTGCAATCAACAAAATTTCTTTATTGATTCAAGCACTGTAGTCTCTACCTATAAAAAAAATATAATCCCATGACTAACTTGTAAAAGGAGATAACAACATACTATTTATTTATAGGATATTATACAACCAAACTGATCTCAGAGCCCCAACAGAACTCATTTCTAGGACATTATGCAACCAAACTGATCTGAGTCCCAACTAAAAAAGTATCTGCTCCAAGTATTTGCATAGTAACCTCTTTCTGTCAAAAAAGAATATTCTAAGACAATCATTAGGTTTAAACACCTTTTTTGAAATTTAAACTTTGAATTACCTTCTCCTTGCTTCAATTCAAGTTTCAACATCTAACCCAATCTTTTTTTTCCTAGTTAATACTTACGTGACCAAAAAAAAAAAAAAAAAAAAAATATTGCGCAAAACACGGAAAAAAAGAAAAAAGAAAAAAGAAGAGAAATACTTGCAGTCAGTAAAGTTCATTGTGGGAAATTGAATTACTTCATGGAGTTTAACAGAGGATTTCCTATACTACACTAACACTCAGTAGACAATCTTCGAATCATTAAATGCACGATTCAACTTTAAAAAATGCACATTGCATCCTAAATATCATACATAGAGTCAAACAAATATTTACGAAAAAAAAAAAAAAATAAAATATTTTCTATATTAAAATATTGTAAAAAATATTTCCACGTAAAACTATACAATTCAACTTTTATCACAAAACAACACCAAACTATACAATAATAATCTCCGAATGTAAATAATACATACTATTAGTACTTATAAATTAAGTTCTGCAAAAATTTCACGCTATAATACTCAAGAAACTACATTGTCACACATTAACATATCAAAATAAGGTTTAAGGCAATTACTCTGTTGAACACTGGGGTCCGTGCATTTCTTCATCTAGTACCATGCTCCTGGCTAGGGACAATAAGCTTGGTTCCTTTAAAATCACAAAATTTAAACTTCTTAAAAATACATATTTACAAGCATTTTAATTCACATCTTACCAAAAAAAAAAATGTATTTGCATTTACAACTTATCCTTAGCATCAAGTCAGAATAATAAAGCATGCAAAATCTGAATAAAATAATATATCAAGCAAAGAGTTTAAAGTAAGGAGAAGGAAAGAAAAGTTAGGTACTTGATGATTGAGGCCGCATGCCTAATCCTTAAAATTGCCACAACTATAACCCTAATTGCAAAAAATTATAACCCTAATTGTAGAAAATGGGCTCTAAAGTTAAGACGCTTCCAAGTTCAAGATTGTTCTATTTGAAATTTCCGGTAGATGAGCCTTGAGAGTGAGAGTGGTCAGTCAGTCTTTGAAATCGGTTGATCGAGAGATATATTAGGTTGTAAGCGGTGTGGGAGGAGGAAAAGATTACAAGAGAGACGGAAAAGATTACAATCTTTTTTTTCTTCTTTCGCTTTTATATTTGTTGTTTAATTTTGCTGAAAAGTTGGGTGAAAAAGTAAAAAATGACAACCAGAGAATCACATGTCCCGGACAGTGAGCAATTGACCAGTCAAAATTTCTTTTTATCTCAGGTGAATAGTGATTGACAGGTCATTGGGTAACAATAAGGTAAAAAGAAAGAGAAATTATTACCCAATCATAATTTGCTAGGGAAGTAAATTTGTCAATTTTATTTAATATTTTTTATTATTAAATCTTCCACTTCCCAATCCAATTTACTCTTTACGGACACTGCCCAATCCAATTTACCTCTCCCTTGCAAGAAGTAAAGCTATAGTACAAGGACAAAACCTAATCATGTTGGCGAGCTTCTGAAAATTTTGAAAAGAAAGACTTAATATTTGCAAGCATTTTCATTCTCATCTTGCCAAAAAGAGAGAAGAAAAAAAAAATTAGTTGCATTCGAATGAAAGGTTTTTTAGTTACTAATTAGGTTGTGTTCATTCTTTTCCCCAACATGTCAATAGCCCAACCATACCATTCCACACCACACAACCACTCACATCAACAAAGCAGTACACAATCGATGATGAATCACACCAAACACAACTTTCGTTGCCAATAAACATTCCACACAACCAAATACAAATCCCTATCTACTCAACCCGTTAAGCCAAACAACCAATACACAACCAAATACAAATCCATTGTCATTCAAAACCATAATAAACACATCAATATTGGAAATAATAAATCAGCAAATATTTGAAAGTACGAAGAAGAATAAGTGGAGTAAGCTACCTGCTAATTGAGGCGGCATGCTTAAAAATTGCTCATAGCTAATCGAATATTAAAAAAATCCAAAGAACCCCTCATATTAATACATCAAAAAGATTCGAATAATCAAATTAGTAACTCCAGAGGAGCACATTCAGTCAATTGCTCAATAGAATTTTGTATTACAAACACCAAGGTACCAACAGCTGTGTTCAGTATGCCCCCAAATTTGGGAATCTACATGATTTTCA
Source organism: Cornus kousa (assembly GCA_025631255.1). Taxonomy (NCBI): domain Eukaryota; kingdom Viridiplantae; phylum Streptophyta; class Magnoliopsida; order Cornales; family Cornaceae; genus Cornus; species Cornus kousa. The sequence continues at coordinate 3,428 of JAOTQH010274811.1, forward strand.
GTATAACTTGTGCAATGCAAAAATATTGATACAGAATAGTGGTGATTAGCCTCAGACAGCACATTTTTTTCTTCCTCACTGTAGAAAAGCAAAACGGTAAGATGACGAGTCCGGTAATGTCATTTTCATGAAATTTAATCATCCAAAACAATTACTCCAGAGCCGGGTTCATCTCTACTTCCATTAGCTGGAGCATTATCATTAGAAACAGCAGCATGCTGCTCTTCTATCATTTCCACATCACCGCCAATTCCATTGGGTGGAGAAGTAGGTTCATTCTGAGGTGAACGAGTAGGATTATTCGGAGATGAATCTTCAGCAGCAACATTACATGGAGTGTCGCTCTTTTCTTTCTGTAGATCTTGTTCTGTTAATTTACTACTTTCTGTCTGATCCCCTGATTCTGTTGTTGGAATCTTTGTTACTGCATCAGCATTGTGATCTTCTTTTGTTGTTGAACTAAATCCTGTAATGTTTGTTGGTGTTTCAACATGTGACTGCTGATCAGCATTTGATACCACATGTTCCAAACTTGGAGAATTCTGTGGTATGGGAGGAAGAATTCGGGTTATCTCTTGATAAATGGCTTCCAGTGGAATGAGGTTCTTTCTCAACTTGAAACCTGCCGGTTTGTTTGCCAAGTGCGCCTCCAACGAATCATGTACATTTTCTGCCAGTAACTTGCACATCTGCATATAAAATGGAATTTGAGAAGAAATAAATTTTGTGATTATTTCTCTCCTTTTGCATTAACATTTTCAGCCCGGTGCAGAAAATGCGTCACCCATGCAATCTATATGTCCAACCCTTCAAAGATTTGATACAATAACATATTATTTACCTCATTGTAAAGCTGAGCTGTCCTCAGACGATCTGGTTTATTATCACAAGCAGCTGCTGAAATTTCTTCTGGAGCTGCAAAAGCAAAGAGTCTAGGTTACACTGTTGATCAGATCCCACACAATAATTATCAGTTTTCAAGAATTCATGAATTTTGTGCAACTTCAAGATAAGAAACAATTTTCTTTGCATGACCCATCATCTCTAAATTGTCAAGTATCCCCGACAAAAAGTTCTACAATACGATTCCTGTTAATCAAGGCCTGAGAAAGACGTAAACGGTACAAGAGAGTACTAAATAGTCCACGACCCGAAAGTAAAAAAATTGGGTCAAAGCTCAATCATTGGGTTGTCAGGTCGAAAACATACTGCAACGCGACCCAGAACCAAATTCAGGCCACATCACAAAACACTTATCCATCTTTCCAATATCCAGTCATTAATCAACCCTATTGCGATGGCCTTCAACGTCACAATGTTGTCAAAAACTTCCTCCTTTTGGGCCTTAGTTGCTCAACACTGAATAGTTAGAGGTTTGAAACTGATTAGGGATAGCAAAATAATCTTGCACTAGTAGGTTTTCACCCTGCCTCTAATAGGCAGGGTAAGGCAAGGTATTACATAGGAAAGGAGTGGATTCGGGTTAGGGACCACCCCACCCTATTTATTATATAGTAAAATGACAACCCTACCATTATTTCATTGGTAAAACAAAATGAACTTCCCAAAGGTTTGGCTTAATTATAGAGATCTCCTATAATATTGGAAAAAAAACACATACCGATGTCTAACTATTTTAACGGATGGTGCAAAATCACCCTTTTACCTATGTACCTTTCACGTATTATTTAATTTTAAAAAGTTGTTTTGTAGAAAGACAAATATACCTTATTCTTTCAAGGGTGCAAATTGCAATGCCATCCACTTTTTCTTCATTTGATTGACACTCTAGAGAGAGAACATATGGGTATTACTAAACGGTTCTAGAGGGCAATAATGTATTTTTAAAAACTGGGTTTGTCACTTGACTAGCAGAGGCTGATTAACCTTCATTCCATTAAGGGAAGATTACCAGTGTGGGGCATTTTATAAAAAAAGGGAATAGTTTAGGGGGGTCTAAATAGTAGTTCAAGAGGGCTTCTTGAGAGAGAGGGAAAACAGTTCGGCGGGGTTTTATGCAATAAACCTTATAAATAATGTACACGTACTAAATAAGTAGCTTCTCATAAGAATGAGCTTAACCCATTTAATAAAATACTTATCCTTCTAACCACTGAATTCTTAAATAGCTTTGCCACCATAGCCCAAATAAAAGTGTCTCCAAAAGAACATAAAGGATGGCATAATTAAGATAACAGGAAGGCTCATATTTAAAATCCAGAATGGATGCTGCTCCCACAACCTTCTTGACAATTTACTTTTTTCTAAATTAATTTTCAAAACAAGTACTCAAGAAAGCGCAGTAGTAGGCATCTTATATATTTCTTTTGATATTCACCTTACCCACAAAACACAATCATACCATCAGCGGATAGTACATCAGATACCGCTAAGGGACTGCCCTTCACTGTCCCAATCCGAAAACCTCACAAACCATCTTGCAGACACTACTTTCCCATCATATGGGTTAAACTCTCCATCATCATACAGGAAAGAAGAATAAAAAAGGATCTCCACCCTGTTGAACTACAAAAGACAGTTGTTGGATCCATCAATGATTATATAAAATTTGACAGTGGAATTGAACAACTTTATCCACTTCCTCTGTTTATGTTCAAATCAAAGATCCTCTAAAAATGTACAAGAGAGAGCCGATCACGTTATCGTAGTCCACAATATCTAACTAGAATACAATCCGTGACTTGTCCGACCTCAACCTTGATTTAGAGTATTCCCCCCCACCACAACCCCAGCAAAGGCTTCTAGGACTCTGATATCAGAGTGCTCATTTACCGCATTGTGGGGAACTTTCTGAAAAGTATTTTACAAGCTACCTGCTAAGACGATTGACTAAAAATATATGAAGCCCATTGCTGCCTGAAACCAACCCAAATAGAAAAGAATTCACGCTTCTAAAAGATGTTAAGGCCCCTAAAGCAAGCTGTTGAAGATTTCCCCCACTCGTGCTAGAAATTGATGATAGACATAACATCCATTGTCACAATCTCCAAACAGTGCTTGCATATAATCTAAAAACAAAATTTCAATAAAAACAAAAGGAGACTAGAATATTCCAATCCAGCACACCGCCTGACTGCTTCTATAAGCTATTCTCTTATTAAGTGAAAAACTGCACCTCCAAAGTCATGAGAATTGAATTAACCTAATAAATAAGCAAAACCCACACAAAATCAATCTTCTTGCCACTAGAAGACGGTACAACTTACTCAAAACAAGAAAAAATCTACCAAAAAAGGAAACCACCTTTGTTTTAGGAATCATCAATACCTAAAGCTATAGGATTCAAAAAGCCGCATAGAATATGGCAATGGAGAAAAATTCTTAAAAGTACTAGCAGCTCAAGCACCGATGTCTCGAGTCTACCTGGCAATCTATACAGGTCATTGCAAGCTTGACACCTATTAGACAGAAATAAACATATTCTTCCTAACCAGAAACATAGACTCAACAACGAACAAGAAGATTCTTAGTGCACCCAGATAACTTCAAATTCAAGCTCTGGAGTGTAAAAAAATAATCTCCAAGATGAAGAAAAATCCTGGAGTTGAAGCTTTCATCAATTACATTAATCAGCCAAGGCCAGGATAAATTGACGGAAAAAATCATCGAGTCCAGAGTCTGAAGTATCGGCCAATACCAGATATGTCAATACATAGTAAATATATTCGAATATGATCTAAAACTGATACAAGTCCTGCAGAACCTAAAGGTAATTCTGGAAGAGTTATAGGTCTTGGGTGATACATGTCTCCTCAGCCTCACTATTAATCACGGACGTAATTTTGGCAGTCTACAACATCCAAATTGTTCATATCGACCATTAGAATTAGTGTACAGCAACTACATTGTAGTGAAATACCACTGCTACTGAATAAGTGATGTACTGTTGGCATTGAATTTCATCTCCATTCTGTTAAAGATTAAATTCTTCTTTGAAGACAAAATAAAATACAATATCTGGTAAGAATTCAATACATGGAGCTGCTTCAATAAACCAAATCTAGAAACCATTAATTCTATTTTGTGCAAGGATGAAGAAATAAGTTAGTATACTTACAAAACACTTCTATTTGAGGCAGCTGATCAATCATTTGGGCATCAATTCCCATGGAGCTTGGACCTGCTATATCTATAACCTTGGACTCATTCCCCAGCTCATCATTAAGGATCTCATTAGGTTTTTCATCACCCTACAATAACAACATACGGAAAAATAAGCCATACAAGCAAACGATGAGGTGAAGTATCCTTCCGCATGTATAACTGAGAATGCAATTTGTACAGTCTAAATGACTGCGAACTTTTCAAATAGTACCATCTTTACTTTTTGTAGTGATTTTAAGTCCAATTTCCAAATTGTCAAGAAAATGAATCTAATGGGGCTGCCAACACTCTAAGTCCAATATGATACATAAAAAGATGAGAAACTTTACTTTGCATTTTTTTACCATTTCAAGCTGATGAGTTAAATTAAACTTCTAAATATCCCAACATGACATATACTCAACAAAATTTATCTTAAAGCACAAAATGAGAGGAAAAAAAATAGCCTAACATCTTTTGACTCGAGCTCTGCAGCAAAAAAAGCAGAAAGCTAAGCAATAGATAAAAGTTGCTTCCACTTATTGAAGTACTCTCACAAGCCAAACCAAACGGTGCCAGAATGATCTCTGTGCTGCAGTCGAAAAGGATATCTCACAGTAACACCCAAAATCTACTTAACATTATAAGTAGCACAGTTGATGAGATCAGTAAGACCATGCAATAAGATATTTCAATACAAGCCGTATCAATAGGCAGCATACGCTGGCACTAAATCATGCAAATTCAATACCCAAAATATGCTGGTAAAAAAACATGTATACGAACTTACAAAGAATTCCTTCTGGTACTCTGCATTGAGAGCCTTCTCCAAAAGAAGCACCCTTTTCTTGATAAATTCAACCAGTCTTCTCTGCATCTCTCTAAAATGATATAATATAGAAGAATCCTGGTATAACTGGGTTCGGTTTACAGCATCAGTCGCCCCCTGGGCAATACCAGCGGCAAAATCACTCCCACCACCAGTAGGCCCCAACTGACTGCCAGGGTTTTCTGCATTAACGGTATTTGCACCATTTTGTGATTGAGAAGCTCCTGGGACAGGGAGATTTATGAAGGGGAGATTCAGCTCCTTACAAATGATCTCTTGGACCCTCAAATCTTTATCATCAACAATAGCTTGCCATCGTCCATAACCATGCCTGCATATCCAAATAAAGGAATCATAATTAAAAACATCTTGTCCAATCTAAGTAGTTATAGTATAACTGATCCTTGAAATGTTGACACATTATAATATAGCAGTGTTAGGGTCAAACCTACCTCTCCTACATTATAGTTAATGAATTACAAGTTTATTGGACCTTCTAATGCAAAAACAAACATCATGGTGTTTGATATATAGGTTGGCTTAAAATTACTACAGGGTCGTCACACTAAACGTGCTCCATACCTCACATTATAATCCCTTTCTTTTTACCTACCATTGACATTCCCTTCTTCCTTGGGTATTCAGAAGTGTAGACAATGTGACAAGTTTTGAATTCGAGTTACTAGCTTTTTTGGATGTGAGGGATTAAGTAACCTTCTAATGCAAACACAAACATCATGGTGCCCAAAAAATGGGTTGGCTTAAAGTTGCACTATAAATGTGATTATCCCTTTATTTTTACGTACCATTAGACATTCCATCTTCCTCGGGTATTCAAAAGTATAGATAATGTGACAAATTTTGAATTCGAGTACTTTTTTGGATGTGAGGAATTGCTTAATCGCTCGTTTCTTTCATTCCTAAATCGATCCATTAGTAGGTAAGGTAGGAGTCCATTGTAGATATCTTTCGAAAACGTGATGTCTATATTTTAAAATTGTATGCAGTAGAACACATTATTGAAAATGTGCTGACATGCACAGCAAATAAATACCTATATATATTGTGTAATACTTGTCTTTCCTAAGCCTTTGTACTTATCTCAGAATCAGTTTTAAAATAGATTCAAGTTATTTTGAAACCATTTGCTGACCATTTCATTTGTATAAATAAGGCATGTAGATTTGAGAATATACATAACAGATCATAAAACATCCAGTTGAAGCTTGAGCTTGGAACTTCAGAAAACTATTCGTTCACAATAAATTAAATATTGAATCCAATAGGCATCTACAGATTGATGATGACAAACAGGTGATCTCTTGGTCATGTGGTACGCAGATGGCCGTAAGAAAGCTCAGCTGATAAGAGATTGAGGGTCCAGAACATTGATAGAAATTATGGGGCTAGGGATTTTAAAACAGAAAAGATAAAATTAAGAATTTAATAATTATATTGAAGTGAAGGTCAAAAATAAACCAACATGACATCAACCAATAGGGCTAGCCCAGTGCATGAGGATCCCGCCATTGTTGGGTCTGGGGAGGGGGTTAGCCGTACGCAGCCTTACCTCCTCATGTAGAGAGGTTATTTCCTGTTTGAGCTTGTGACTTCCAGGTCACAATGGAGCAACCTCACTTGAGGTGGGGTCAGATTCTAGTGAACCAGTGCTACATGTGTAATAGGGATGCAGGGTTGCCCGTGATTGTTGGGATTTAATCCATGGATGTTTTAGGATTCAATGGGTTATGCCTCTATCTGTACGGTGTGCTCTAGAGGCTTGGAGAGGTTGTCCAGTGGGAGTTCGGGCTAGGATGCTTGGAGAGCTGCTCCTCTGTCAGTGGTGGTCTTTGTAGAAGGAAAGGACTAGAAGATCCTTTGAGGGAGAGGAAAATCCTATTAGTGTGCTTAGATTCTCCATCCTTCACACTTTATTTTTTTGGATTCGGGGGAGAAATTGTAAATCTATAGGGGAAATAGTGCATTTTTTTTATTTTTTTATTTTGATTCTTTGAGTGTTTGAGGGCCCCTATTTGGCCTTTGTGTAGTTCTCAGGATGTGCTCCCCTTTTGAGGGCTGTCTATAATATTTTACTTATAAAAAAAAAAAAAAAAAAAGGCCCGACCCTAGACATCAACCAATACAA
>JAOTQH010274822.1:0-10506 GCA_025631255.1 Cornus kousa
TAGTTTTTTTTTAAAAAAATAAAACAAATTGGTTTTCTTTCCAAGTATATTTTCATTCTGTAAGAGAATAAATGTCTTTTGTAATGGAAACTCTTGTGCATGACCACCAAATTTTGAAAGAGATGAATTGTGAGAAGAATTAATGAAACAGACGAACAATCAGATGATCCAGATAGAGAGAGGAGTGAGAAACAAAGAGATAGAGAGAGAAAGGGAAAGTGGGGAGAAGAACGTGAGGATTTTTTTCGATAAAATGTTTCGGATTCTCTGTCTCTGCTCGTTCTAAAATGCTATTATTTATTATAAATATTAAATTGCTATTTTGTCCGTTTAAATTGCGTAACTCTTTGGAGAATTCTACACCTATTACTCCGTATTTCAAGGTTCGGTTTAATACATTTGCTATTCGGGTCAACACCAGAAATAATAGAATAATAGAACAATGGATTCGGATCCATAAATATTTGGACGGGTTATGACTAATGATTGCGTTTATTTGATTTTGCCAAACAAGTTGCGGGAAAAATAGAGATAGAGAGAGAAGGTGACTAACCATTCACGCCACGATAAAGCTTTGGTAGGTTGTCTGCAATTCTGAAATTAGGGCCAAAACCTAGAGAGAGAAAGATGGTGGGTCATAACCCTATAGAGGTGGCGAAGACGGTGGTGGAGGTGGCGGACGTCGCTTGGACCGCTATGGAGCGTTTCGACCGCCACCACCACCACCACGACGAGGCAGCCGCCGGTCGCAACAATTCGCCCCCATCTGAAAACGAATTGGAGGCCCTGCGATCCGAAAATCAGCGTCTCAGGAACTTGCTCGAAAAGAACCTCAATCTCCTTCAAAACCTCTCGGAAGCTCCTTGTTTGTCGCGAGATTGCCCTTCTGATGTACGTATATCTGCCTTTGATTATGTTCCTAGAATTTTTGTGCTGTCTTTTTCTCAATTGGAAATTCGTGTGTGTTTCTGTGTTCGTCTCAATTTGTGCATAACATGTGTTTGTTAATTAGATGTATGCTTTTGAACCTTTGTCTATTGAACCTAACGAATAAGCCGAAAATTCAAGGACTTAACATCAAAACACTATTAATCCTTTGGAACCTCTCAATTCCCTATTATTTCTGGTTAAATGTTTGATTTATATATATATATATATATATATATATAATCTATTAAAATTGGTTCATTTTCGGAGCAGAACAGCAAGAACAATTGATTGCATAGCACATTTGAAGCGACTAAACATAAAGGATGCATCAATATATGGATTTGAATGCCTCACAGTCTGCTTTTTTTTTTTTGTCCCCTAGTTTCTTTGTTCTTTTTTACTGCCTGCAAGGAGAATACTTTTACCAAAAAAAAATTTTGAACATTTGAAACATTAATTATTTGTATTTGTATTCTTAAGCTGTAGCAAAATTCATACTGATGGTTGTTTGTCCATTGCAGTTGTATGCTCGTCTTGTAGCTACTGTGGATTCTGAAAACTTCTTGACTCAACTTAAATCTCTGAGTCTTGAATCTGCAGATGGAACTGGATGCAAATTTCCTTTCAAGGATGTTTCAGGTTCTTTCATTTTGTTCCTTCCGTTGACAATATAGTTATAATTGTAGCCATTTTTACAATATTTGAATTTTCTTTTGATGCTTGTTAGTGACTTAATTTGTTCATATGTTGATTATGTTGTTTTGGTTCTAATTAGGGGCCAATCTTCAGTCATCTGAAATATTAATTAATGTTGACTTGGAAGAACCAAGTTGGTGGGTGTGGGTCACTGATGAAATGGTTCCAAGTAATGTTGAAGAAAGGAGTGGAATTGATAATGAAGGTTACGTAATTGTTACCGAAGAACAAGTGGTGGACGGGGTTGCCAATTTTATGGCTAGATGCATCCTGTCTAACCCAAAAGCTCAGGTATATGATGACTGGTTCATTTTGTTCTTGTTTTTCTTATGGAATTAAATTTCATGCATCTCTACTTATTTAAAAAAAAATCATTTATCTCACATTGTTTTGGTCCCGTGGATTTGCAGAGTTTGAAACCAGAGGAGCTTCAAAATGGTAAGTTTACAGTTCAATTTTACTTATCAAAAAAGAATAGTTTACAGTTTATTTTTTCCCTGATTTTCGTGGCCCTTATGGTATGAGTATAAACCATTGTTACCTGATAAGTGATAGCACTTCATTAGTCTTTAGTATCAGGTGATACCACCCTTTGTCTACTCTTTCACTTAGAATGCCTAGGCTATTATATTCTCATCAAGAACATCTGTTTAAGCCATGCTATTTTTCTTAGTTTTTGGAAATGAAATTATAGAAAATACAGAAGTTCAATGGAGCGTATCCTTCAAAGAAAGAGAGGAGGAGAAATATATCAATATTCTACTATGAGACTGTGTGGTCAATGCATCCCTTTTGACATGCAATCTCCTCTTGAGTTTATGCTTGTGGGAATCCCTAAATTGTAGACATCCGAAGGCATATTGAGATGATTATTTTCTATAATTTATGCTAGTTGCCTATGGGAGTAGTCATAATTATTGATTGCATCTCCAAGCTTGCATTTGTCTTCATGCAGACTGCCAGACACCCTTCCTTAGCTAATGACTAACACCTCTTTGCATTTTCCAACTTTATTTGGCAATCAGAGATGCCACCAAGAATATGGAAACAATTTTGATTTTCTTGCTGGAGAACTTTTAATTGTAGTTTCTTCCAATTTAACTATTACTTCTTTATACTCAAAGACCAGCTCTCAGACTGATTGGATTAAAACATGAATGCCCGATTAAATAAATGCAAGTGATGTGACTCTTTAAGCCAATTTCTTAAACCAACTATGCAATATCAGGAATGTCCTATGCCAGTTATGTAATATTTGCTAAGTTGATCCTTAGTCTAGATGTCGTTCCAATGAATTTGAGGTACATTAGTAATTGATAATTCTTAATTGAAATGAACATAAAAATTGATAATTCTTAGTTGAAAATGAACATAATCACATTCAGTAGCATTTGCAAAGTGCAAACTAAGCTTAGTGCTAGGAGATGCCTCTGGCCCTGCTAAAAAAACCTTACCTAGGATGCCTCTTTTCACTTCTGTGGTATGGTTGTAATAGTTCATGAGAACATAGATGAACAACGAATAAAATTAAGTCTTGGTGTTTTGTACGTTCAGTGGTTTAGCATCCTTTAACGAAAGAATTCATCTTCACATCCAAAGAAGTTAACATTCTGATGATTTTTGGCATGATGTTTTTTTATGCTTTTGACTTATTCTTTTTTCCTTCCTTTCTGTTTTTCTTTTCTCCCTTCACCTCCACTCCTTTTTTTCTTTTGTTTTTTTTCCTTTTCAAAAAAGAAGGTAGAGGGGGGTAGTCATCAAGAAATTTCAGGATTCTCTTCTTGCAGAATGCTTGATTGATGTGTTTGTTCATTGATTACGAAAAAAATCAAGATTTCTTAATGGACATAATTTTCCCCTTTCTTTTCTTGTAAAATCTAATTATTTAAGGCCTTTTGTTCTTTTATAATTATTCATTTGTCAATTCTCCAAATTACTAGTTTCTAGGTAGTTGACAATTTATTCAAAATTGTCTTTCTGGATAGGGAACAAATATGTGGACCAATTTTTTACAGTCGATTCTTTTCCATTGAAAATACAAACTTGTTAGTATCAATGGAACGAGTTGCAAGTATCAATGGTTTTTTTCTTTTGACAAAGTTCTGGAATAAGTGAAGGATGAAATCCTTAACAATTTGTTTCTACTCTTTATCTAGTAACCAAATTCACTAGGTTATTGCTTTGAATGAAGACTTTTACAAAGCTTAGACGTACATGGAAGTAATTAGTACATGAATCAAGATGTTCTTTTAGGAAATAAAAGAGTTCTATTGCAAGGTTGTTCACTTAGACTAGGTCATGTTGGATATCCTCTAGTGCTTCCTCAACATCTTATGTGCTTTCCTGTGGCTTTTCATTAATGAATTATATGAGTGTTTTTTCCTTGATGAAGTTTGATGTTCTTGTAACATTTAGGAAATATTTTCCTTTTCTATCTGATGGGTGTATTGATTTCTTTTTCTTTTTCTTTTTCTTTTTTTAATCTTTTTCTTAGCTTTATATTGTTAGTTTTTTCCCTATTTTATTGAATGTTATCTATTTTTAGGGCTATTGCGTATTTGGGATGGCCTCAGGAAATTAGAGGAATACACAGTTCTACTATTTGAAAGTAATGTTAATCTCAACATGAAAATTTGATCTTGCAGTTCTGACAAATGCATTGGGTGGCATGAACAAGTTGGACAAGATGTTACATATTTGGCATGCTGGGATGATGTTTTATACGCTTTCCACCTGGGGCCTTGCTTTGGTTGGGTGAGTTCTTGACTATGCCATTAATATTGTTTGTGCGCTCAATTTTTACCTTCAATTCCTTTCTGCAATTGAATTTTTTACCTTCAATTCCCTTCTGCCATTCAGGCAAAATATAGTTAAGTACTGACCCTACACAACAATTATGGTCTGTTACAATCTCTTATATTAATGATAGTGCTTTGTGGCTCTCTTTGTCTCCTCCATAAAATTGCCATATTATTTTCATCATGCTCTGTCATGTAGTGATCAACCAAGCCCAAAAAAGGCTATTCCGATTATTTGGACTCTCGATGTTTCTGGATGGTTACTGCATGAGATGATAAATTCATAACTGATGCTTAACATTGTCAATCAAACAGTCTAGTTGAACAACTGCATAGTTTCCTATGTATTATGGAAACACATAGCCTGCAAGCATTGGGGAAAAAGCAAGCATCAATTAGCCTTGCCTTTTAGAGAAATTATTAACAGGTTTCCATAAAGTAAAAATAAAAGAACAATGTATCAAAGGTTAAGGATTAAGGAAGGAGTGTAGGGCATTGGAGAAACTCACTTTTTAAAAGAAAAAGTTTCCCATGCCTAATAGATTGAAGTGACTCCTTCTCTGTGTGTGGTTAAATTTGAGTTTTTTTATTTATTTATTTTAATTGTGCCTTTTTCTTTTTCTACTTCTTTTTCTGTGTTTCAATTTTTCAGCCAACATAATATTTTGTTGAATTTTAGCACTCCAATAAAATTTGTAAAATTTTGAAGTTCTAAATTTTTTTACATGGTTGAAAACTCTTCCTAGTTTGATATATGAACTCATCGTGATAGTTATAGAATTTGTAACATCCTAAGTAGCCATGTTGGAAATGCTGGACTTGCTTGTCCTATGCTGCGTTTCTCAATTGCAATAGAGACGAATATTAGTGCTTTTGCAGTACAACACATGGATGCTCTTTACATGAAGTTCCAATTTGCAGGTTGTACAAGAGTCGTGCCGTATTGAGACTTGCTGCAAAGGGAATTCACACAACCGGCAAAGTTGTTATGAGGGCTCTCTAAAAATGGGTATTTGACTATTTTCTACTTTGAACAATTAAAAATGTGAATAGACCCTCTTTAAACGATTATGACATTCGATTGTTCCCTCCTGTGCAGACCAACAAAAACCAAGGTCCTCTCGAATCTCTACCTCAGTCACCCTCTATCAATGTAGATAATTGTAAAAAAAATGTTGGTGCGTGTGTAATGTGTTACTGTGTGTATAATTTGAAAATTCTTTTCGGACTGGTGACTGCCATCTCAATGGAAAACTGCATTAGCTGATGCTCTTATGGTGCTCAAAGATATTGTTGTTGGTGTGAATGATAAAATGACATGTTAGGCGTAGTTTTCACCTGCATTCTCTCATTCACGGTTGTTAGCTTATGTTAGAAAATCGTTTGAAAGTATTACTCTACTAATTTTACCCGCTAGGTTTCTATTGTTGTATAATTTGTCAAATCAAAATGCAAAATGCAAAATGCAAAATGCCGTTTCTAAAAAAAAAAAAAAAAAATGAGGGGGAGATTCACGTGTGGGCCACAGCCATGTCAGTCATATCTTTGGCGAAGACAGTCCAATGGCAATTCCCCGCCGGCGGCACTCAGGCTGGTCGATGTGGTTGACCAAGCACTGATGGACCATGACTTGCGGAGTTTCTTTGTCGTTGTTTTGCCGTTGATGAAGATTGATAGCTGAGAAAGAACAGAACCATGTTAGAATATCATCGAGATTTGGCAGAAGGATTTGCACACTTGGCCAATTTACGCCCGCATCTAGTGAGGGTATATAAGTATTTTCGGATTAAAAAGTGAAGGGGCAAATGTCTTTGTACCCATTTTTTTAAGGCAATTTTGGCTTTTCTTTCACGGTCGTGAGACTATTTTAGATCCAGTTAAATTAAAAAGGATAAATTACAAAATACCAAAAAAAAAAAAAAAAAAAAAAAAAAAAAAAAAATCCCTTATATAAAAAATTGCCGTAAAACTACCCTAAGAATCTTTGTTGGGCTATACTGTCCCCTCAGTGAAAAAAAAAACTCCTTTCTGTTACGAGATTGCCCCTCCCATCCATTTGAGTTTTTTTTTTTTTTTTTTAATGGAAACAAAGTTACTTTAAACTTCTTTTTCTTAAATTAAAAAAAGTAGCTAGTATATTAAATGTATTTGAAGATTTTTTTTTATTTTTTATTTTCTTAATAATTGAAACAAGGTCACTTCAAATTATATGCATATATAGTTTTTTCTTTTTTTATAGAAAATAAAAAAATAAAAAAAAAAAAATAAAACTTCAAATGCAATTAGCTAGTACATAAATGCATTTGAAGTTTTTTTTCTTTTTTCTTAATAATTGAAACCACTATAAACTATATGCATATATAGTTTTATATATATATATATATATAAACATTCAAATGCAAATAGTTAGTACATAAATTCATTTGAAGTTTTTTTTTTTTAATAATTGGAACAAGGTCACTTTAAACTATATGCATGTGTATATATATATATATATAAATCTCAAGGGGTTGTTCTTAGGAATTAAAGATTCTTAGAAACTTTCACATAATCGCATTTACAATCTAAAGTATATTAGGAAAATTACTTTGAAAAACTTCAAATGCTTGGGAGGGGTTGTCTCTTTAAGTGCCAAAAAAATTGGAATTAGAAGAGATTTTATGCAATTTGTCCTATTAAAAATAAATTCTAAATTAAAATTAGTTGATATCTAATACAAACTTAAAATTCTTAATATTAAATTAGAATATCTTTCTTAGTTACACTGATACAACCTTTTCATCGATTCACAATTTGATATTTAAGTGCAAGGAATCCACAAACCATCATTAGGATAGTGGTTTGTATTATGACTTACAAGGAATCAATTGGGCAGAAGGTAGAGTTTGTACAATGCATAAGTCGGCGGTTTGTTATATGACTTGAGAGTTTACATTGTCATTTTTTTGTATGTTATTATTCTCACAATTAAACTCTATACTCAATCTTAGGATTTCATAACTATAAATGAATACTTCATTCTTTATATAGGGATTGCACTCTTGATGAATGGTTACATACATTACACTCAATTGTCAAGATTTTTCTTATAAATTTTCGTCTAAATATCTATATATATATTTACAATTTCTACAATTTGGTCTATTCTTCTATAAGATTTTCTAATCTATAAATTTCAGCAAACTCTTTTATATTCTAGAATCTATCATCTCTCCACAATTCTCCACAATTCTCTAAACAATCATGAAAAGCTATAAAATTGGATCTCAACGTATGTCATGTAAAACTAACATAGATTTTCCACTTATAATGATTTGGATACTGTTCGTGTATGTGTGTCCTATACCTATAGTCTGCCTTGAATTAAGGTTGTGTATTTCTATTAACACCCAAATTTGATCCATGTTTATATACATATTATTTTTTGCATTTTTGGGTCAACAGTGAAAGGGTGACCTTTTAGTTTTATTTTGATGAAACTTTCTATCATCTTGAAACACCCATATATTACATAGCTATCAAATGATGATATTACAAAAATTGGGTAAAATTGAAAAGTGAGCTTTTAGTTTGATCAATGTTAGTAAGCAATGTAAGGAAAGTCCAAAATACACTCTTTCATAGTCTCCTCATCTAACGCTGAAGAATGAGCAAGGTGGTGACCTGGCACGCATCAAGCAATGGTAGCATGGTTGGTGTTTTATAGAGAAATTCACTATAAATACCCAATCAAAGCTATGAGCAAAGGGGACCCAAAACCAGCATTATGCTTCTCTTTCTTATCTCCTTGGGCCACTAACCCTTTTTATCTTGTTCTGGTAGTAGTTCAAATTGCAGTTTTGTAACTCATCTTTTGTCTCGAGTAGTATTAGTTTAATTATTTGTACTTTCTCTTTTATTATCCATGTTTATGCCGCTATTTTTCAGCAACTAAATGTATCTATTATTTTCTCCTTCATTTTAGGTGTTTTCTCCGCCTCTTCACAGTTGCCTAACCAATTTTCGGGACCAATCCAACATGGAAAATATGGTTTGGATCATACCTGGAGTTCGGGTCAAGGGCACGCCCGCACTTCTCAAGAGTTGAAAATTGTACAAACAATTTCCTCTACTTAACTAGGAAAGTCGTGAATTCTCCTAACCGCTGCAAGGAATGAGTTAGTTGAATTAAGAAGTTCACCACAAAGCTTTGTGAAACAAGTGCTCTCTAATTTGAGGACTTCTTGTTGTTAGTATACCTTGGCTTAGAATTAGCAATAGTGATGGAAAGTTCAGCTTTAGCTTATGTCTTGACCTTGTACTTTGAGTGCAAATTTCTAGTAGCTAGTTGCGAACTTGCGATCTTATAAGACGGATGTTGAAATGGTTAAGGGAAGTGAAATTTTTAAAAATATATGTATATATATATATATAAATGGTTGGTAATTTAATTTTAACTGTTATATGCACTTGTTACTAACATGAAAGTCAAACTATAGCAAGATAAATATCTAAAGGGATAATTATATTTTGTACACTTAATTAAAGATAATTAATTGTAATTCAAAAAATGATAAGATATAAAGGACTTAAATGAAAGTTGAAATTAGTTTATCATGAGTCATTTATACTCTATTAATGTACATTCTCTTACTTTTGTATATGAAAATTTAAGATTGATTTTGATTATGTTAAAACAGTTTATTGTCGAGTTTGCGGACTCGAGTTTTATTCTAGTGATTTATTTGTTTTAGTTGGTTGGTTAGTGAGTTTTTTGAGTGACTTTAGTTGTGAGGATAATACTAATGTTATGTTTGGAGCATCAAATCGGTACTTGGATCTGAGATTGGAATTAGTTTAACTCAAAATTTATACTAAAATTTCTGCAATTTCAAATTCAATTAGTTACTTATTTGGTTTATGTTAGTGTATATGCACATATATATTTTTTGAAAGGTTATGTTGTCATATAATGTACATGTTATTGAGGTTTGTATGAGACAAGAAACTCCTGTGCATGAAAATTTAGCCATTCTATCCTTTCTGTTCAATCAGAACAATCTCAGCAATTAGGGCTTATTTCATGTTCAGCAGACTAATTTTTTATTTTTTATTTTTTTATTTTTTCTTTGTTTTAACAACCTCCAATATTAAACTCGTAGAACTAATATTGTAAAATGACTTCATAAACTGTACTACATAGAAAGCCATTCATCCTTTATATTCAACCAGTACAATCTCAGCAATTAGGACTCATATCATGTTCAGCAGGGCAGATGGAAAATTTGTCTGGTCCTAAAATAAAAAGATTAAGACAGCATTACTATTTTTTATTTGATAAAGACACCATAAATCAGCCAAAGGACAACCTCCACTATCAGAATCCATAAGTTAAGGTAGTGGTTTGTACTATGACTCGAAAGTTGACGTCATTTTTTTAGTATGTTATCATTCTCACAATTAAACTCTATATTCAATCTTAAGATTTCATACCTATAAATGAATATTTCATTATTTATATAGGGATTATTCTCTTGATGAATGGTTACGATACATTACACTCAATTGTTAAAGTTTTTTTTTTAAACTTTTTTGTTTAACTATCTATATATTTGTAATTTCTACAATTCTCTCTATTATTCTACTAAGATATTCTAATTTATAAATTTCAGCAAACTCTTTTATATTCTAGAATCCATTATTCTCCACAATTCTCTATACAAACGTGAAGAGCTTTATAATTTGATCCTCCACATATGTCATGTAAAACCAACATAGATTTTCCAGTAATAATGATTTGGGTACTGTTCGTGTATGTGTGCTCTATACCTATAGTGTGTCTTGAATTAAGGTGGTGTATTTCCTCCACTTAATTATGAAAGTCGTGAATTCTCCTAGCCGCCACAAGAAATGAGTTCGTTGAATTAAGAAGTTCACCACATAGCTTTCTGAAACAAGTGTTCTCTAATTTGAGGAATTGTTGGTTGTTAGTATAGCTCGCCTTAGAATTTTAGAATTAAGTTCAGCTTTAGTTTATGTCTTGACCCTGTACTTTGAGTGCATATTTCTAGTAGCTAGTTATATAAGATGGATGTTGAAATGG
>JAOTQH010274852.1:0-10504 GCA_025631255.1 Cornus kousa
AGACTTTATAGTTATACGCCATTACTTCTCATGATCAGATAACAGATATCTTCACCAAATCGCTTCCGTCAGGCCACTTCAAGGAACTTGTTTCCAAACTCAATATGGCTTCATATAACCCACCTTGACTTCGAGCGGGCTGTTAAAGAATATTGCATATTGTATACTTGGGTTAGGGTTAGCCATCTTCGCCTACCCTCGTTACCATGTTGTGATACTCCCCAATTTCGGAATGTGGCTTGATCAAGTCCTCGCCCAAGAACCGGGGGATATCAAAACAATTAGTAATAAACAAACACAGAATATAAATGGAATAAAAATAAATAAATAAATAGCAATGATGCTCCGTTCAGTAGGAAAGAAAAAATTTATATGGAAGGGAGAGGAGAAGGGATGAATGAAACATCCCTAGGGAAGAGATTATGTATTTCCTTCTTTTTGTTTAGTTGGATAGAATATAAGAGAATAAGCTTATAATCTACTATGTTTGTCAAGAGAGAATGAAATAGAAAATTTAAATTATTTTTACCATTATATCCAATAATATTTATAATATTATAATTTATAGAGGATATTACTGTAATTTAAAACTTGTATAATTTAGGATATCATTTACTTTAAAACTTCTATAATAGTTCACTTGTCTTCCGTTCTTTCTTCCGCCCATTTTTGGGCGGATGAAAAATTGTAAAGGAGAAAGTATGAGTCATCCTTCTTATTTTCCTTTCTTTCCTTAAATGATTTCTACTGAACAAAGGAATTTTATTCCATCCTTCCTATTTTCTCTCCACACCTCTTCATTCCTTCTTATTAAACACAATATGAAAAGAAAACTAAAAAATAAATAATTATCCTCTGATATCAATACTCAATAAATCCAATAAACCATAAACCTTCAAATTACAACTCGAGAATCTGTATATCAAGGGCCCCTAATAAAAATTGCACAACTACAATAATAAATAACTACTAAGTTTGAGAAATAAAAGAAATCTGAGATAACGTCTTACATCGATGATATGGAAGACTGTAGATGAATGATCTTTGATCGGCACGAACAACTCTAAGACTGGTACTGCCAAGGACCTGACTATTACAACCCAATCAGAGAACCAACAATCAATAAATCCCTAGCAAAACTTATGCACTGTCTATATAGTTGATACATACATATATACACACTAAGACTCTCACTAAATAATAAGGCGGTTTTAACTAGATAGTGGGTATCTTATAGAAAAATCGCACATGAGGTGGTCCAGAGTCCCCTTCTACCAGGGAATATACATCTCCTATATCCAGTTACCCATCTAAATAGGCAATATAAGCCTCAGTCCTACTCACTGGTCCCTATACCTCAAGCTTGTATCATGGCTCACATATACATCTATATAAAATACACCATTAATAAACAGAGCCATATCTAACAATGGCATAAGTAAAATGTCTTGACTTATTAGCCAGCCTACCTACACATCAATCAAACAAAATCATATCTAACAATGGTGTAAAATATTAAGGAGCCTAGCTTATTAGCTATAATCACATCACATATAGGGATAAATCTCATCATAGACATATATAACAATAGTACAACAATTACAAATAGTTATAGATCGACTCTAGGATCACATACATACGGTAAAAGACAGATTAAAATCATAATACTATTTACTCATATTTAACAATGATAAAATAAATAATTACAGCCATGTATCATACTTATGTATCATAAGTATATCAACAACAATGAATATAATCATCAATAAGATTAATAGATTGAATTACACAATTTAAATACCATAATGATTAATTATAACCTATTAGTTAATTTAATATTTCTCCTTTAATAATAAATCACAACAGTATAATACAATTTATATTTTTTAAATCCATATCACTTTTCCCAAAGCTTATTAACATAATCATGATCAATTATACTCAAATCGGGGTCATTCGAAACACTTTTGAAGCAAGCAAGTTCTCAGAGCTCGAGCAACAATCCCCCAGTGCTTGAGCACAACCATGTACTCGAGCATAATCCCTAATGCTTGAGCACTGGGTGTCGGAACGGTGTTGTGCTCGAGCACAAAGTCGCAGAACAGTTTTGGTAGATTCGTTTTTAGCCTATGAATCCATCATTTGGGTCCTAAAAACATGGTTTCTAAGTTCCATATGATTACCAACGCATTATTTGATGAAATTACATAAGACCCATCAATTTGAAAACAAGTTTCATGCATTAAATCTAAACCCATCAATTTGAAGAATAAACACATATAAACATGAAAACAATTGATTCAAGTCCATGCATAACAATTAATTGTCCCATTAAATTCTCTGATTTAATTCCTAAAGTCTAGCATGTAATGGAAAGACTATAGATTCAAAGGAAAAGAGATAGATAAATAACTTGTCTTATGATTTTTGGATTGAAAATCAATTATACAAGCTCTCCAGTCTTCTTCTCTACTTCTGGCAACCTTCAAGCTATCTCCGATCACCTTCTTATTCGTTTTCTTTCTCTCTTTAGATCTCTGCTTCTTTTTGTAACTCACATATATACAAAACCCTCTTCTTCTGACACACACACACACACACACTAACCCACAAATCCTAACCTAAGTCTAATTAAAATAATAATAATTATTATTATAATAATACTAATAAAAAATCCCCAAACGTATTATTTTACCAAATCAATATCCACTTGATATATATACATATATACATATATATATATATATATATATTTATATATACACCTTCCCATGGGCTATAATTCTATATAACTTATCTCGGCCTTCTTCAATTAGTCCAAACTTATTCATTTGGGTCAAATAACTCCAAGCCCAAACCACGATGTCACTATAAATCGGTTATTTTTTGTAAAATATTGTAATTTCGGTCTTAAGGGCCTAGCTATGTAATCGTAACCTTTTGAATTAATCTTGGTACATTTTAGGCATGTATGTGACGATAATGATGTCTACGTTCATGTTAACTGATTATTTAAGTTTCATAATGTTTAGAATTTAATTATGAAAATTTTGAAATGAAGAGAAGTAAATTACATTTTTTTTTTTTTATAAAAAAAAATGATATATGATATTGTTGATCATTTTGAATTTAGTGTTCGGGAGTCGGGACACGTGTTTTAAGGCCTAATCGACCGTAGTATAGCCCGGTATTAAGTACCAAGCTAACGGAATTAAAATGAAAAATACATTTTTGGCCCAAATCACTAGCTACCGGTTGTCGCTCCCATACTTGGCCAAAATTTCTATTTATCTTGCATTTTCAATCCCGAACTGCGACGTATCATAACTTTCTCGTTTCAAACCCGAATGGACTCGTTCTTGAGTCTAAGTTGAATGTTTTTAAACCCTCTTTCACATGGTGTGGGTATCGTCTTCTGATTTTGACATAAAAAACTTTTTACCCTTATGAAACTTAGGGTCCCAGGACGGATCGACCCAAAGCTATGATTATCTTTCGTTTATGAACCAAAATGGTTAGAAATGTCCATTATGACCCCGGTATGACTTTTATAGCATAATATGGAGCAAAATGACCATTTTACCCTTTAGTGTTCTAGGATTCGGATAAGGACCCGGTTAGGAATTCTTTATTATTTATCTGTAATCGCCGAGCACGTATTACTAACAATTCACTTTCACTTACTCACTGTGCAGTCCTTTGTGCTTGTCGAGCACATTATCCTTACTCGTCACCGGAATACTTGATTGTTGTCAAGGCATCCTTACTCGCCAGTTTATTGCGTTGTCGAGCAATCCTCCTTGGTTCAATTCTTTATTATTCATCTGGGACTATATATATAAATATATGAATATACTCTGTAATCCGTTATTAATTTTGGAATCGAAACTATAATGGAATTTCAAATGAACTGAAGTTTGGTTTGGTTTGCATGTGTTGTGTTGTCCAAGTGATTGTATTGAGCCTTGCACCGTCCCCCTTTCCTCTAACCACTAAGGGCATCTCTAGCAGTGTGTTAAAAGACCATTTTGTATAAAATATACACAATGTGTAAATTTTATAATATCTTAAGATACATTACTACTTCATCAATGTGTAAAATTGTTGTGTATTTTGCATAGCTTACAGTCACATCATCATATTTTCTTTCTCATCCCTCTTTTTCATCCTATTAACGAATTAACCCTATGTTAAGTAGGTTTGTAAAAGATATTGGGAATGACACGTGGTTCATTATTATTGACACATATATTTTTACACAAAATGTATAAAATAATAACCCGAGCAAAAAATAATTAGTTTATTATTATTATTTTTTATGTAAATCTATTATATAATATATATATATATATATATATATATAAATAAATAAACAGGAGATGCTAAACATTCTCGCCCTAAAAAAACACACTTGAGACAAAAAGATGGTGGTGGCTGTTAAATGTTAATTGCAACAAAACCTCGTTAGGGTGTCAACGTATTTGCCGTCCTTAAAGTAATAATGAACGAAAAGCCATAAAGAATGATCGACAGTCCCTACAGTTCCTAATAGTCCCCGTCCCTAGTGACCCTCTCCTCTCTCTCTCTCTCTCTCTCTCAAACCAGTTTCATGACCAGGGTTCCTTCGGATAATCCAATGGCGCGTCCATCAATGGCGTCGATTCTCAAAGCCTACTCTCTACCTCTGATTCTTTTCACAGTCTCAATGTACTATCAGCTCTTCGTCATTCCGCGTTCGTTCCCTGTTTCTCGTTACGATGGTGAGTCACTCCCCCATTCCCCCGCCAACTTTTTTTCTCTCGAAATACACACGCATATATGAATAATCGTTTTCTTGATTGCAATTACAGTTTTGGGGATCAATAGGGATAGCTCTATTGAAGAAGTGACTGATGCCTATGAGAAGCTCTCATCCAACTGGTAATTTGATTTTAATTCCAAGTTTATGCGTTTCTGATCCTGTACTACTCTACAGAAAGTGTAAATATCTGTTCATGCGTGTATGTGGTTCTATTTTTATTTTATTTTATTATTATTATTATTATTATTATTATTTTTTGTAAATGGAATTACATTATTGGTATTTTTGGATTTAGAAATTAGGTATATTAAACGTGATTTTATGGCTATGTATTAAACCAAAACCGAATCAAATTGAAGCTCAGATTGTGTAGTAAAAAGTTTAGGCTTTAATTATCTGAAATTTGGTTAATAAATTTGTTGAAGTCAATTTTTTTAATTACTTTATGAACTAATCACATTTCCCAACTCATTCCCTATGTGAACAAGTTTCTAGTGTTTGGTTAATAAATAAAAAATTAATGAAATTGGGTAAAATAATGAAAGTTGATATACTTATAAAAACAATTAAAATAGTGAAAGTTGATATATTCGGGTTGAATGGTTAATGGTTGATGGGAATTCTAGAAGCCATGGTAAAACTGAATTTGCAAAAACAATTGCGTGAATTGAAACCAGTCTTTTTGACTTTTGACATGTATGTTGCCTATAAAAGGTGCTATTCCATCACTTACAAAGATATGGAATTTGGGTTCATCCATTGATATTAGATCATTAACTTAGCTGCTTTTTGTAGCTTGTGTATACCTCAACTTTTAAGGCACTGCAGTTTATATTTTCAGTGGTCATGGCCTATTTTATGTGACCAAGTGCTCTTTACTTGAGTGAATCTTGGCCTATAAACCCCTTGTATCTAATGTACATATCCTCTACTCTTGTACATACTTCTTTGATTATATATTAATTTATCTATTTTCTTTTTGGGGTCGGTGGGTGTTCAATGTACACATTTCTATTCATCTCTAACGGAACTAAGCAACTAAAGAAAAAGATAGTAATATCAGTGATGATACAACAATCTCTTTTTTATTGATCCATTGAGAACTATCTGGATTGAGGGTCAACAGGGGTAGACTCTGTAATTTATTAGAGGCGCTAAATATAATATAATGAGTGTGTATGTGTACATTTATTTACATTGGTGGCTATAGAGAAAATGTATGCAATCATTGGTGGGGTCCGATAATATTATTTTTAAAAAATAGCTCTAAAAGCAAATAGCAAAACAAGAAATTTTAAATTTTTAGGCAGAAGGGATTCCGCACTTAACCATAAAGTAGGTTTGCCCTTGATCGTTAAGGGATATGGACGGAAGTGAAAAATTAAACGATGGTATAAATCCCTAAAAGTGTGATGAGTGAAGTTTTCGGTTATTATAGGAACAATTATCCTACAAATTCAAAAAGCGGAAACCTCTTTAAGCCCCCAGGCCACACAAGTATGCTCAAACACAAGGGTTGCAAGGCACTGGGATGAAATATGAGATGCAAGCACAGGCATGATTGAGGACTGCAGAAAGACAGCTTGTTCATAAAGGGGATATGCTACAGAGGCACCACGTTAGTTGGAAAGGGTTCCCTGATGTGCGCTTAAGAGGAGTTCCAAATTACAATGGGGGTGTCGCAGGATCAGGTGGGGGAAGGATGTTGTGCCCCACCACATTTAGGAAAAGGTTATGCTATGCAGGAGCCACACAAGCACTTAAGGGAGAGTTGCATGACTACATGGTATGATTAGGTGTCTACAATGTTCTAAGATTATTAACCTAAACATTTCTTGGTAAACAAGCCATGCCACAAGCTTTAATGAGTCTGTTCATAAAACATTTTCATATGCCTAATGAGAGCGGGGTTGTTCAGGTTCGACTAGTTTACTGAACAAGCTTGAAAATGTTGTTTGAGTTCAACTTGTTTACTTAGCAAATGAACATCAGCCAAACTCTTACCGACCTGAGTTTGAGTTCTTTGTGAACTTCTTGGTCCGTTTGCAAGCCTTACGGTTAATGGCCCTAGGTTGAGGGGGGACTCCTTGTTTTGGGCTTTAGCTTTGAAATTATATAATTCACTGGAGTGCTTCTGTTGTTTAGGAATCTGTCTTGTCATTATTATGGTATCACAAGGAAAGAAGAATTTAGTAAAATTTCTTGCACTAGTAGGAGCTTCAATGTGCATATTAGTCAACCTTAAGGATTTTGTTAGAGATGCTTCTTCTCTGTAAACTTTATACTTGTCCATTCAATCAATGAAGCTTTTATCTAGTTACATTTTTTTTTTTTTTTTTGGACAAGTTTTTATCTAGTTACACTTTGGTTCCCACAGAAGGTGATATAACTCTTGGGCTTTTATCTAGTTCAACTTCGATTTCCACATGATAGCACTAAGGACTAAGAACTGGAACCGGAGGCTATGAGTTGTGCAATGTCCACTAATCTAGACATAGAGGGAGGGTGAGTAGGTCTTGTAGAACAAATAGACTGCTCTAACTACTTTTAATATTAAAGCAAATTTAACAGAATTTCAATCACAATAAACTAGTAGATAGTAAAATCCATAGAAATTTAAAGGAATACAGCAGTTAATAGTAGACACCAGATTTGTACGTGGAAAACTCTAGAAAGGAAAATCCCAAGGGACTTAGTCCAGGCAGAGTAATCAACTATCAAGAAAGAGTGATTACAACCTAGGTTAATAGTTCATTGACCCTTGAACACCCCTAGTTAACTCCTTGACACAAAGACTCCAAAAATTTCCCCAGAAAAGTCTCCAGGCAGTGTTTCTCGCTTGTCAACATCGTGCTCTCCTCATGAACCTGTTTCTCACTTGTCAACAATGTCCTCTCCTCACGAAACTGTTTCTCTAGTGAAACGGTCCCAACCACCAGTCGTCCAAACGTCAGTTTGGTTGTGAATTGAACTGGTGTGTTGAACTAATCTGTTGAGCATGCAACAATGAATGTCAAACACATATGCATACACTTACCAAAACCAAGTATGATGAATGTAGACAAAAATATGCATCCTCAGATATATTCATTAAAAATTGCATTCAATGATGTATTCTCAGTGTGTATGAGATGTGTATAGGCCTGCCCTTCTGTTAGATATATATAGGCAACCAAGTGGCAAGTAGTAGTAACAGAATAAGATTTTTTGCAGATTTTAAAACCAAGTTGAAAATTTCCTTTCTGAACAAGTTGATCTATTGAATTAAAAGTTGATCGATCGACATCACTCTAGAAGCCTTTGATCGATACATCGGTCTATTGACTACTTCTGCTGGTTTATACTTGGAAAAATATTCAATATTGAAGTTTCCAAAACATATTCATGCATGTTTACATTATTTTAGGGAATCAAAACAAGATTAAACTTGAAAATTTAGAAAGACTAGGTATGCAATACATGAACCCTAGTTTGGTGAGTGCATTTGTGTCAAATTACCCTTATTGGAAAAAAAAAAAAAAAAAACATAAATACCCTTGAATGTAGCATGAATTCAATCTTCAACCTTGGGAGGTAACTAACACTTACTTCTGAACAATTTCTACACTAAGCTAGAAATTAGAACAGAAATATAGACTCAAGTTTTGTTCTACGAAAGTCCTCCCTAACACCACAGAAGTGGAATAAACTCTTGGAGAAGTTCAGAATTCTAAACATCAATTTTCGAGTTCTGAAACTTCAGTTATAGTTAAAATTTGGTCAATCTAGAAGTGGAATTTCCGTTTTAGTTGTGGATGTTACCAGTATAAAGAACAATCAAATTCACGATACTCTGGGGTTCACTTTGTAGTGTCTCTACTTTTTTCTTCTTTCAGCCCCAATATTAGTATGTTATATCACCAGACCCTGTATAAAATTTATAGACATAGTTATGCATTTTCTTGAATCAAGCAGAGTAAATTTTACTTGTAGAGTTGATCTTGATCTTTCATGGAGAAGTTAATAAGTAGTTAACACCTTATGTAATATAAACTTTTTATTGATTGTTATGTACTATATATTGATTGTGTTAGACTAAAATTTGCATCATTTCAGGCGTTCAAGTGTGGAAGTTCCTTCTACTGATGAATTTATCAAGGTTTGTAATATTCTTTTGTACCGTAAAGTTGATTTGTTGGTTACAAATTTAGTTGCATACATAATAAATTCATTCATCATATCTAACATATTATATCTCCACCGTTTGGCGAATGCCCATAGAAGAGGAAATCATATTGGAAGGATTCGGCTTGATGGGAATATTGTGACAAGGGATGAGGAGGTCCGGACTGGGTTTGTGTCTTTCTTTCAACAGTTTTTGTGAAAGTTTTTGCCATCCGCTTGAGAAGAGTTCTGGATGAGCTGATTTCGGATTCCCAGAATGCTTTTGTTGGTGGGCGTCAGATTATGGACTCGGTATTGGTCACTAGTGAGTGTGTGGAACCTAGGGCTAGAAGTGGTGTTTCGGGGGTTGTTTGCAAATTGGACATCTAAAAGGCCTACGACCACGTCTCTTGGAATTTTTTGATGTATACTATCTGTTGGAGACGATGGATTTTGGGCATAGATGGAGATCATGGATTTACCGGTGTATTTTGACAACGCATTTCTCTGTCTTGGTTAATGGCTCCCCTGCAAGGTTCTTCGCTAGTTCTCGAGGGTTACGCCAGGGAGACCCTTTATCCCCCTTTCTTTTCATTATCGTTATGGAGGCATTTAGTAGGTTAATGGGGAGGGGGGGAGGATTTGGGTCTTATTCGAGGTTTCTCGGTGGGAAATTCTCCCAATTAATTGTCTGTTTCCCACTTGCTTTTTGCGGATGATACTATAGTCTTTTGTGATGCGAGGGTGGATCAGCTGCGGTTTTTGAGATGTGTTTTGACTTGTTTCCAAGTTGTCTCAGGGCTGAAAATCAACATTGGGAAAAGTGAGTTAGTGCCAGTTGGGGAGGTAGAGGAGATTAATGTTTTTGCTGATATTCTTGGGTGTCGTATTGTATTTTTCTTTGGTTTATTGTTTTTATCTTGGGATGCGTTCTTCTCTTGAACGCTTTCTAATACATTTTAGTTATCAAAAAAAGAAGCAGCTGTTCAACAAGTCTTTGTTGGGAAAATGGCTTTGGAGATTTCGAGGCGAAAGGTCCAGATTATGGAGGAGGGTCGTTGCCTGTCGATGTGGGGAGGGAGTGGAGGATGGATGTTTGGAGAGTGGAGATCTCCAGCGGGTGTGGGTGTGTGGTAGCTTTTCCAGAAGGGTTGGGATGAGTTCTCTAAACGCATCCGGTTCAAAGTTCGGAACACATTAGGTTTTGGGAGGATTGCTTGTGTAGGGACTTTGTCTTGGCTCGTAGGTTTCTTAGGCTCTTCAGGATCTCTACGAGTAAACATGCTCTAGTTACTGATTGATATCATCTTGATGATGGGAGGTTGACTTGGGATGTGCGGTTTCGCTGAGCGTTTTATGATTGGGAACTTATGAATGTCACGGAGTTAGGTGGTGAAGGGCCTGGTACGGATGAGATGGTTTGGGTGGGTCCCTGAGAGGAACTTTTGAGATTAGATCTTTATACCAAAGCTTGTTGGAAACCCCAGGCTCTACCTTCCCTTGGAAGGTGGTTTGGAAGACGAAGGCCCCTTGAAGGTGTTTTTTTTTGCATGGACATCC
>JAOTQH010274863.1:0-10503 GCA_025631255.1 Cornus kousa
CAAATATATCATCACAAAGTCAGCTTCAGGTTAATTACTTTCCCTCTCTCCCTCTCGTTCTTGGTCTCTTTCTCTCTGTGTGTGTGTATATATATATACATGTAGAATTTGCGATTCGTACTTCTTTCTTTCGATTGTTGGTCGCTGCTTCAGGTATAGAGATAGCTAATCTGTTTTCTTTTGTATGAGTTGTTATTGATTGATGAATAAGAGTGTATGTATGCTAATTCGATCTCGTTTGTGTGCTTTTATTTGGTTTACTCTTTCTGGAGACGAAAGATTTGATTGATGGAAAGGTTTTGTGATTTGATTTGTTTTTTTTTGTTCAAGTCAATTTCATCTTTTAATTTTAGTCACCGGGAAAATAATAATAATTTTTTAAGTTTTTAGGGAGGAGTTTAAGTTATAAATATTGAATTTGTAAGGTTAGGGTTTGTTTGATTTGATTACTGCGTCACCCTTTGTTTGGTTACTGGGAAAATGGAGGAAATGAAAAAATAAGGGAAATTTGAGTAATATGTTTTCCAGTGCTTTGATCCAAAACATGATGAGCTCAACACAGCCAAAACATATATATACGTGAAGGAAAATAGAGGTTTTTGTAAACATACTGTGTTGAGTTATGCAGAATATTTTATGTAATTTTTTCTTTTGTTGGAGTTTTTGTTTATCCTTTTTTAGTATTACATGGTTCTGTATGCTTGGGTTTTAGTTTATGGGTAAGTTTTATGTGTCTGTTTTTTGCCGGATATTATTCTGCATAGTTGACATGGGACATTTTTTATGACGTAGTGGTTAATTTAATGGATTGTTTTCACCTTTAGTTTTGGATTATCAAGCTTTATTAATGTCATTTGTATGCTTCAATAAATACATTTTAGTTTGGATTTTGATTGCATTGAAGTAAGGCCTTGGATTCAGAATTGAATCATGCTATTATAATTTCACTATCTTCTTGTTTCGCATACCAATGACATAACTAATGGATTTCAAATTCTCATAAGTCCATAATCTGCATGAATAATTGCTCCTTGAAAGCAATTGCATAGAGTTGGAGTTTTGAATAGAATCTATATTTGTTTAATGGTTGCAGTTGGATATTGACTATTACTCTCAAAATGCTAATAACAGTTGCAAGTTCCTATTGATGATTATATTTGTGTCTAGGACTGCAGCTTGTTTAAAAATGGTGTTTGAGAGACAAGGCTACAATTCTATTGATGCATTATAACTAAAATGTCCTCTGCACTTTGGTGCAGTTCCGATATTACTTAAAAGGTCTTTTTGAATATTAATCACTCTGGCAACTGGCAGCTTCAGGCTCTGAGAGTTCATCTCTCTAAATATTAACGGAAATATGGAATTTGTTAGAACAAATGGTTTTTCTTTTATTTATCCTAAGCTAATTGATTTACTTGAGGCAACTTTGTGTGATTTGTTTATCCCACACAATTCAAGGGGCAGGCAACTGATACAGAAAGTGGAATTAAGTCGTATAAATCCCTGTGATTTATATTGCTGTGCTTCTCATCTGTTCTTCATCATCAAGTTTTTTAGCTAGGTTTGCTTCTTAGTCCCGGCTTCCCCATGTACATGCGTTATATACCTTTTTTTTTTGTTTTTTGTTTTTTTTTTTGGGAGTATTTGTCGATAAAAAGGTGCTAAAAACTGCCGGCACACCATGGACATAGACAAACATCATATTCAAAAACCTATATAAAAATAAAGAAACTAAAGAATGCAGATTCTTCAAACTCCCCGAAGGTCTTCCTTCACCCCTCTGTCGTACGACTGACTGGGCCACTCAAAGGTCTAAGATATTGGAATTCATGCTTTGACTAGTCTTCTCTTCACTGCACCTACCCCCTTCTTTTTCCCCTTCACTGAATGTATTCTGATATGCCAGCCAATACTCTTACTTTTCATGGTATTTGATATGGTTGTACGACACATTGAAAAGGAATTATGAAACCTTTTGCCTTGCTTAACACAGCTTGCATTTCATGAGGTTGCGAATCACCTCATTTGGGTTTTGTAATATGCATATGTTGGTGCACGGTGCATGATCACTACAAAAAGGGAAAAGAAAAGCGATGGCGTTTTTTTTTTCTATCGTTTAAGATTAACTATGCTTAGTTGTTGTTGTTGCTTTTGGTCAATGTAACCTTTTTGCTTGTATATGTTAAACAAACCTAGCATGCTTGTAATGTTATTGTTTTGCTTTTTCAGGTTAGTTGGATTGAATTAGCCAATACCTTGACTTTGCAGGTACATTCAGGATAGAGAATGAGTACACTAGACGTAGCTAGAGCAGAACTTGGTCTTGTGGTTCTGTATTTGAACAAAGCTGAAGCCAGGGACAAGATATGCAGGGCAATACAATATGGTTCAAAATTTTTGAGTGATGGACAGCCTGGCACGGCCCAAAATGTTGACAAATCAACCAGCTTGGCTCGAAAAGTTTTCCGTCTTTTTAAGGTCAGTCTATTGTTACTAGTAACTATGATTAATGTATGCTTCATTTATTTTTTTGGTGTATGTGCTTCGTTATTATGCCCCTTTATTTATACCAAGTTGACAGTGAAGAAAATGTTCTGGCTGAATATCCATTTATGTGAGTGGGTGTCAGAGGCACCCTGTTTTGTTATTTATTCTGTGAAACTGATTGCTAGCCTGATGTAGTTGGATGAAGACTTTGCTGAGAGAATGCTGTAAAAAGACTAAAAGAGATAAACTTGTATTAGTATGCCTTCATTTATATTTTTGCGTATTAGTATGCCTTCATTTATATTTTTGCATATTTTATTTTTCATCTTCTATGCAGTTTGTCAACGACCTGCATGCTCTTATCAGTCCAACTCCTCAAGGAACTCCTCTTCCACTTGTTTTGCTGGGAAAGGTATAAACGGACTGCTGATTGGATACTTTACTCTTCTTCTCTCTCTCTCTTTTTTTTTTGGGGGTGATTTCCTAACCACTATGCTTGTCTCAGTCTAAAAACGCATTACTGTCAACTTTCTTGTTTCTTGATCAAGTTGTCTGGCTTGGGAGGACGGGCATTTATAAGGTATGTTCTGTATGGAATGAAAGTGTCTTATTCTGTTTTATGGTTTTGCATTGAATTCCATGGGAAGTTTTGGCAAGAACTTAGATATTGTGTTGGTTATATTCAGAACAAAGAACGTGTAGAGCTACTTGGCAGGATATCTCTTTTCTGTTGGATGGGTTCCTCAGTCTGCACTACATTGGTTGAGGTTTGCCACATTCCTCTTTTTACTTTGCATATTTTATTTTTGTAGTTAATGCTTTGATTATTTATTTTGTTTCAAATTGTACAAGCGTTAGATAATTATGTAACAAATTTCGCTCGCTGCTTCTCCTTTAAGGTTGGGGAACTTGGAAGGCTTTCCTCATCAATGAAGAAGTTAGAAAAGGATCTTAAGGGTAGTGATAAACATAAGGTACCTTGTCATGGCAGTATGAGCTTCTAATAATTGTTGGTTATGAAATATTTTTTATGGTTTGTGATGCATTTGTGAATGCAGAATGATCAATACCTTAGTAAACTTAAAAAGTCAAATGAGAGGTCTCTAGCCCTCATTAAAGCAAGCATGGACATAGTGGTTGCAGTTGGGCTGCTTCAACTGGCACCAAAGAAAGTCAATCCCCGTGTAACAGGAGCCTTTGGATTTGTTAGCTCTCTCATCTCTTGTTATCAGGTGCTCATAAATTCTTACCTCCAATCTCTATTCATAATTGCATTCGTATTTATCAGAATTTGACTGGGAAACTGTAAAAGGACCATTTATATAGTCATACCTAATAGCATACCAATTAAAATTGATTATTATATCTGTGGACTCTTGAACTATTCAAACCAACTATAACTCAACTCAACAAAGACCTTGCCCGCCAATTACTTGGGGTCGGGTAGATAAATACAAGGCCATTTACCTTCTTACCTCAGATAAACCATACGCTATCATATCTTTCCCAACTCTGTTATCCCTAGTTTGTTTTGATCATTTTCTTCTCTTAGCATTACCCTCAATAATAAAAAGGCCATTACCAAGTGCCAGTCCTCTCTAGATGGTGTGCTGTGAAAGGAAGAAGTCAGACAAACCTAACTGTTGGCATTATTTTAACACAAAGTGACTACTTTTAGACTATCAGCCATACATTGATGAATTGATTACCAGGTATATTCATACTTGCCAGTCCAGTGTTTTACCATTACACCAAGCAATCCCCCAGCAATCATTTGCATTTTGAGATTTATGAACAATCCCCTAGCAATCATTTGCATTTTGAGATTTATGAACGTTAGAAAATCATGGTTGGGATCTATATTTAATAAATTTGTTTTTGGTATAGTTAAGGTGGGGAAATCTGAGTAAAGGTCCTGCCTTCTTCTTTTCATGACTATCCATACTTCCCAGTCACCCTGCTTTTCTGTTTGTTAAGATTTCCTTGTTTATGTTATTATGCAGTTGCTTCCTTCACCACAGAAAGGCAAGACATCCTGAAGGAGGCAGCCCCATTTGTTCAACAAGCTTCAATGTTTATTTAAATAATCTTTCAGACTCTTGAGATATATCCATGTTTGTGTAATGATTTTGAGCAATTTGCTGACAAGTAAGGTGAGATTCACCATATTTTACACATTTAGTCTCTCCCTTTTGATAGTAATAATATGTTGTGTCCTTTACATACAAATATTCTTTACCACAAGAATTGGTCACTTGTCCATCACATTGGCTTGCAAATGCAAAATGGATTGACTTGCATGTTGTATTGCTATGAAGATAAAAGCGCATATCATTACTTCTTTTCCTATAAAATTGATAAAATCATTGAACCTCATTTGGCTGGAAAATATATCTTGTAGAATGTAAGATAGGGTACTTCATGTGGTCAGGTCATACCATAATATTCTCCATTGTTTTATATTCTTAATTGAGGAATTATGTATTGACCATACTTTTTGCTTATGTTACTTTGGGGAAGGCAATATTTGAAACTACTGTGAAAGGACTTTTTATTTATTTATTTATTTATTATTATTATTTTTTTCCATATGTGAAATTTGAATAATCCATCATGTTTCTATGCATTGCTTAGTGTCCATGTTATGGTTCCTAATTTGGTTTCACACATACGTGGACAATTACAATTTCCATTGAACACTCTCTGGCCTTGCATATCTTTTTTGACGACTACTTTTATTATTATTATTTATATAATAGTGAAAATAGACTTTAATTTTTATTTAAAAAAGAAAAAGAAAAATGGGTTATATCTTTATACATGGATATCATTGGCACAATGGTATTCTTTTTCCTTTTGTTTTTTCTTCGTCCTTTTTTTTTTCTCTTTTTTTTCTTTTTTCAAAATTTTGTCCTGTCTACCTCCCTATCCTACCTGAATGAGATTGGATCACTCATATATAATCTCTCATATATAGCATGGACAAGGAGATAAATGATATTGTTGAACATCGTTTCATAGTAGTTTTTGAAATAAGACCTTATATTAATTAGACTGTATATTAAGAATTAATAGTTCTAATGTAAGTCACATAAAGAGGGAGCGGGAGCATTAAGTCACATAAAGCGGGAGCGAGAGTGAATTCGAGAGCGGGAGCGTGAGAAACAGAATTAAGTCATAAACAGTGAGAATTTAAACGAAATCGTGCGCGGAGCGTGAGAGCGATAGCGCGCTCAAAGCGATAAGGATTGTGTGACCTAGGTTATAATCCTTTCAGTGTTGGGGGCAACAATAAGACTTGGTGCCTCACATACGATAAAGAAATGAAACCTTTCAGTGTTGGGGGGCAACAATAAGACTTGGTGCCTCACATATGATAAAGACATGAAACTTTTCTCAGTTCACTGGGTGGATTATATCAGATTAACAATAATGAATTTTCGTGAAATGTGACATAAAAATAATTTCTCAGTGCCTATAAATTATAGTAAACAATAATTCATTTTCGTGATTAAACCACTCATTGCTTGGAGAGGATTAGATTCCATTTCCACTACTAACAATCAACACTGGAACCATTAACAAATTTTTACTGCTTCTCAGCCCTTTGGACAGAGAAACTTTATATACCACGGAAATTATATGGCGTCGAGGCCTTTAGTTCCATAATACATAACATGTCATTACTAATCATTTCTTACATATAACATGGAGATTGACTGAAGGATGGAGGAACCAACACAGAAGAAGAAACCTTGAACCTCTTACTCCTAGAAATGTCGTCGCTCTTGCCGATACTGATCTCTGAACTATCCATACAACCTACCATTTGATCCCCGGAGTCTGACCCATCTGACTCTATTCCGTGTTGCCGGAATCTGACACACTCCTTGTTGCTACAAGGGGACATACTAGAGCTGATCTCCCAAGAAGGGGAGGCTTCATCATCAGCCATATGGGGCACCATAATGCTTGGTTGAACCTTCTCAATGTTCTTGATATGCACAGGTCTTTTGTATTGGTAGCTCCTGAAGTTGAATATGCTAGCAAAAGTACTGAAGTGATCACTTACCCTACTCTTTGGTGACTTGTTATCTGTTGTTGACCTAGGCATGACACTCCTTGGGTTCTTGCTTAGCTTGGCTTTGAAGGAAGAGAAGCTAAGCTCGTGTCGCCCATTTGATTCTGGTGGTCGCCAGATTGATTTGAGTTCCAATTAGTTGCTGTGAAGTTGGTTCGCGCCCTTTCTCCGTGCAGTGCTCTGGCTGCTCCATCATAGGCTCGAGCTGCCTCCTCAGGGGTGTCATAAGTTCCAAGCCATAGTCACATACGTTGAGAAGAATCCTTGATCTCAGCAACCCATCTTCCCGATGGCCTTTGTCGTACACCAACAAATCTACGAATTGTAGATTTCGTCGGCTGTGCCATGGTGGCGGCGGTGGAAGTCATAACAACGCTAGTCTTTGTAGTTTCAGATCCGGCCATGAACATGTGCAGAACCTAGTCAAAGTGGAGTTCTATGTTGAGTTATGAATAGGATTCCCTTGTGTGTGTGTGTGGGGTTCAGTGAGGACAAACTGGTAGAAGAAGTTGTTCTATAGTATCATGCGAATTATACATGAGGAACAGCTGGTATTGATATGGTACTATAAATAAGGTTATTCAAAGAAGTGATGAAGGTATAGTACTTGCTGTCCTCAATTATTTGTTTGTTTCTATCCCATTAAATTTTATTCCCACTCTTGTGCACCATATGTACTTTCAAACTAGACAAAACAAGAGGAATGAGATATACAAATAGTTTACGCTACTTGATGAATCAAGTGTCAACTATGTCTTCACCGTTGTAAGTTGTAACAGTACCTTATTGTATATAATAAAGGTTCACACGTACAAGTATTCTGAGTCGTTTTCTATTGTAGAACGCCATGATGTTACAACAGAGCGCTCACACGTATGAATGATGTTACAACAGAGCGCTCACACGTGTGAAAGATCTGAATTATCCCTTGTTGTACAGCACGGTGTTGTTATAACATAACGCTCACACTTTTTGTGAGTAATTTGAGTTGCTCCCTATTATATAACATGGTATTGTTAATTCTTGAGTTTTCAAAGGGATGAATTATATAGCCTAGGAGTGAGTGAGTATTCATTTTTTGCTTTCAAAATTATTTTTCTAACAAGCCATGTAGGTAGAGGACCAATACCAAGTAATTGACCAATTTTTAGTTCAACTATTTGAAATAGACTTATGTCCAAAAATCAACCATAAACAGGTTTGGCAGCAGTGGATCAATTCAGTTTCAAGCTGAGTCAAACAGCTTTCCCAAGGATTAAGTCTGAGAGAACCGGACAAAAGAAAAGCTGTCCCAGTTTGTCAGCTTGTACATGAAAGAGCGTTGAATTTCAGAATTTTAAAATACGGCGGGAAAGAATAGTTTAATCTGGTAGAGACGTTTAGGTAACCCTTGCGCCTCACCACTTGGGAGAGACAACGGTTTGTTGGGCCCTGGAATTCCTGTAGTGTCGCTTGTGTTGTCTGCATTTCACTAACCCTAATAATGAATAAATCATCCATCACCAACTATGATTATAATTACCCAATCCTTTTGACTATGGTTATGAACTGAATTGGTCTAATCTTGGACGGCTACTGAGGAGATTGTAATTGTGTCAAATTTAAGGCCAATGGTAGTTACTTGGCATAGTGACAATTGTTAAAAGTTCGATCCTCCTCAAGCCCCTCGATGATGGAGTTCAGTGGACTGGGCTAACCCTTAATGCATATTTGCATGATTTTTGAGTTTCAGTCACAAAATACCCAACTAGCAAAATGGTATGAATAATACCCAAGTCACACAAGTGGAAGCGGGAGTGCAGAAAAGACAAAATAGTGACTAAGAGTGGGAACAATATCTAGAACGTGCACGGAGTATGAGAATCACACAAAAAAAATTGTGCGACTTAAATGACTACTGCACAAGACAAAATTCTTATGACATCAATCTTTTCGGACAATGGAACTGTAACATGCCAATCAGTCATCTTATGATCAGATTAAGTTCATTCAGTACCACCGAAATGAAATAAACAGACAGGGCCATGTTCTTACTACTATTCCTTTTGCTGATAACTGGATCTAGAATTCTGAACTAAAAATACAAAAACTCAGGAGTTACCAAACACCAAGTGCTCAAATAAATTGCTATAAAAGCGTTCCTACTAAAATTAGTGGTATTTTTTCACCTCTTTAGAGTAAAAAGTCAAAGGTTCAAGTCTGATATAGAAACTTGCAAGTGGTATAATTTTGCAAGTGGTATAATTATGACAAACTGATAAGGTGAGTCTCATGCATACAACATATATTCAGGTACGATAGTGAGACTCGTTTTTTCTTTATTATAGAATGCTGCAAGTGGTATAATAAAATAGAAACCAGCTAGAGTACCAATAACAGGAAATATTAAAAGAGAGATTAAAATAAATAAATAAATAAAGTCCAAACATATTACAGCAAAGCTGCAGGGGTTCATTTGTCATATAGCAATTGGATAGATGCCCAACAAAACTACTGTCAGTAGCCAATTAATTGAAGTAAACAATTAACCTATATATAGAACCTACTTTTAATGCAAATTTAAAATAAGTCATTATATTTGATAGCACTAAATTATTATATTGTGGGTTGAGAAGTGTGTTCTTCCCAAAACAAGTCAGTTTATTTTTCTTTTGATTTTTTCCCTTTCAAAAAACAAATACCTTTCCCAGCTAGATTTTATCCCTGCCCCTCCATGTACTGATACCGAAGTAACAAGACTTACTACCAGTGCCTTTGTTGGCGTGATGTAACGGGCATAGAGAGAAAACAGCCCACCGTACATTACTAATGAAAGGGCTCGATACGCAGCTGACTCGTGTCCAACTACATGAAGATGAGGGCTACCGGCATGAGTTTGGGGATTGCCGCAGATGAAGTGGCAATGAAAAGCTTGCCAAGCCCTTAAACCGCACCATATCACTCGTTATCGATAATGAAGTACTTGGCACAATTTTATTTTTTAGCAAGTGTTTGGCGTTCGGCTCAGAGTTCCAGCTGCTACTTACTTTGCCGAGTGCTTGGCGTTCGGCTAGAATGCCACTTAATCAGATCAAGTCATTAGGCAATCACATAATGTGCCCCATTAATCACGAGCGCTGGAAGGGACAATTGGGTATAAACCAAACTTTTGACATTTACAAGAGTGTGCGCTCAAATTCAAATCCATGGTATAAAACTTACGAACAGGACGCCTCCTTTTTACATTTTTACTAATGCACCAAACAATGAGATTTTCAAACTGCAAGATCTATAGGTTGCAAATTAGCAACATCCAAAAGGCCTCTATGAAATGCCATGCAGATAAGAGACTTGTACGGTTAAGATTTACAATTTTTTAAATAAAAATTCAAATTAACAAAGCCACGACATGATTCAAAATTGATTGAAATTACTAACTATACTAACTATTGCAGTCTTGCAAGGGTGTACCATTAGAACAGTGATAGAGAAACCGAACGTTTTTATCGAAATAAAATGACTTTATCCACGTCAAATAATTTCATTATTTAAGTCTTTATCATTGATCTTTTCCCTCCCAATTTTTCATTTTTTCTCTCCCTTCCTCTTCGTTTCTCTCTCCTCTCTGTGTCTGGTTCTTCATCAATTCTTTTTATAGATCCCTTTCTTGATATACACATATCCAAAATATTTTAGAGACAAGATCCAAAATTCTTTATCCTCCCTCATTTTTTAAGATCACCTGTTTTTCTCTATTCGTAAATCTTCCAAAATTCTTTATCCTCACTCGTTTTTTAAGATCACCTGCTTTTCTCTATTCATAAATCTTGAGAAAATCTTCTCAAAGTTTCTATTTAATTTTTATGGAATCTGAAAGAGAGAAGCAATAGTTGTAGCTTTTATTTTCTTATTTAGTTATTTTTTGTTCTGTTTTAGTTTTGTGCTTCTGTATTTGC
>JAOTQH010274874.1:0-10501 GCA_025631255.1 Cornus kousa
CTTTTGGCAAGAGGGTTATTTAGTTATAATCCAAGCACTCTCAAATATTTTACTCACTTATCCCACACTAAGACATTAATCACCTTTTGGCAGAACAAATACCCTCATGTAGGTAAGTGCACTATGAGACTTCAATAAAACCAATGCTTTAAAATTTCAAAAAATAATAACCTCGATGAGCTTGTCACTTTTTAGCAGGCATCACTCACTTTGACTATTAATTTTGAAACGGTCACTTTACCGGTCCTCATAAACCACAATGAAAGACCTTATCCTTAGAAGTTCCATTTTAATCAGATTCAAATTTATTTATTAAATGTACACAAACTGAACCAAAATATGGAACAAATATCATAAATTAATTATATAGCATTGGATAATACTATTAAAATTATATATATATATCCCTTTCTATATACTATGCACAATATAATTTTTACAATCAAATTTATTGATATATATATATATATATATTAATCAAACATTCTCTCATTTGGCGTGCCATGAATTAACATACAAATTGATGGTAGCAATTGTTGATATAATCATGGTGGAATCTCGTACACAAATCAGAGACTGAAACATTAGAATATATATGTATCGCACACTCATGAGGTCATGCAATTTCATCCCTTTATATGGGATTTCTATCAATAAGTGAGTGAGCAATTTAATAAATAATATATGAAATTACTACCTCACATATATAGAATAATTTAAAGAAATAATTAAAAATTATCTCTCTATTCTGTACATTATTACAATCAAATTTATTGATTTTGTTTATGATTTGGTGTGCACACAGTATAACAATATATAAAGAAAACAATATATATATATATATACAAATGCTTTATATATGTGTGTGTATATATATATATATACACACATATATAAAGCATTTGTTCCTTTTATAACATGGAATCATTATTGACTTTTCAAATCAAATTATAAATCTCGCACTCAAAAACAGAGAATAAAAGGAATCATTAGAATTGTACACACACACACACACACACACACATATACATATATATATATATATACTAATTGGTTTCTTATATATATATATATATATATAAGAAACCAATTAGTGTTATCAGTTATTGATACTTAAAAAAAAACAATCAAAGAGAAAACAAAAGTTTCCTCGTTCGGCGTGCTTTGAACAACAACATGAAACAATTCGTGTATACTGAATACTATGCCAATTGTTGGTTTCTCAAACAACAATTATAATATACAATAAAATATAAAACAATCAAAGAGAAAACAAAAGTTTCCTTGTTCGGCGTGCTTTGAACAACAACAGGAAACAATTCGTGTATACTGAATACTGATGCCAATTGTTGGCTTCTCAAACAACAATTATAATATACAATAAAATCATACACGAATATTTGGAAAGCAAACAAAACTGATCCAAACAATACAAAAACTCATGTACACAGTGTATGATTAATATAAATTTATTTTGTCTTTAATTTAAAAGAATCTATAATGTGAATTTTAATTCACTAATTTTGATTTCTACAAAACCTAACCTGGCTCTGATACCAATTGTTTTAATAAAATAAATCCATGTAGAAATCAAAATATACTGTAATTAATTAAAGAGTAATTTAAACTCATACCTAATTGATGATTGACTGTAGATACCTTTTGAGAATTTCTTATCGCCCTTTGAAAGATCTGAAAAAAATAGAGCGCTTTACCCCCTTCTGAAAGTTGTCAATACGATAGGACTGAATAAGGGTTTTAAACCCTTATATATATAACAACAACAGGGGGGGCCGACTTCTTTACAAACAACTATATCTTAGTCTCCCTTCCTATCATGAAAACTTAGATATCAATGCTTAGAAATAAATCACACCAAATAAGTTGGAAAATCACAATCCAACGGTATAAAACCATACTCCCAATTAGACCACCAAATTGGAAAGTACAAACCCAACCCATCAAGTATCAATAATTACATTGCAATCCTATTTTAAGAAACGTAGTGCATAAGACCATAAAATAATTTTTATTATTTAAATATATATATAAAAATTCCAACATTTGAACCATAGTGGTGGGTAACAGAAGATTCCTGATCTTGGTCTTGGTCTTGGTTCATCAAATATCTTAATGAAATTTGAAACTTTTGTTTTAGTGTGAAATGTTTTTAATTTGATTTGAAACCTTAACTGTTACTAAGTACACATTATTACAATTTAAAATTACTAGCCCATTTCCGCAACTACAAAGAGTAATTGTAATGTACATGTAATTATAGCTAGATTCTAGCCTCCACGAGTCTGAGTGAATTGTAAAAAAAAAAAAATATAAATAAAAAAAATGAACCTCAGCTTTGAGTTCATAATATAATATAATATCTATTTTTAGTCAAAAATAATTGCACCTTTGATCTTACTAGTTTCTACTATATAACTTAATTAATTACAAAATAGCAGATCTTCAATGTAATTGTGCAATCTTTAAATTTCACACTTTAACTCGGCCAAGCTCAAAGTCTACTTTAACCACTATTCAATTAGTTCGGACTTGTTTAGTGTTGAATTGGGCCAGGACAAAAAGAAAAAAAAAAAAAGGGTTCTAATATGGACGAGGCCCATGCTTCTTTTGTTGAAATAAAGAATCCATGTTATCAGAGGATTTCTGTGATTACTTCTAAGTAATGAGTCGATCATTTTACTTTGGCCTCCACACAGACGTTTACACCAAATTTAAACAAGAACCATTTTCAATATACATATTTTTTATTACAGAAGAAGATTAATATATATCTATACATAAGAACAAGATTAATATATATCTATACATAAGAACTTTTTGCCTTTTAAATACCGAGTTTTCACTTGTAGTTTAATGAACTATTCTAAGTTGAATTCATTACAGATTGACACTTGACATTTAAAATCTATATACTATTTACTGGTGTTAAACCACTCCTTTTGAATTAAAAAAAAATTACCATACTCTAAGGATGTTAAACATCAGTATTTCTCCCTCATCTTTTTCCAAAAAAATCCTCCCTGTCTCCCTTTTTACTCATTCCCACGAATATGTAGATGGATATTGATGGAATTAGAAAAATACAATAAAAAATCCTATATATGTAGAAAAGATGAGAGAAAATGTCTAAAAGAGAAACAGGGACCATCGCAACTTGTTTAACATAAGAATAAAGAGGAAAGAGAGGGAGGATTTTTTTTTTTTTTTTTTTTTGTAAAAAATGAGGAAGAGATAAACGTCGTTAGAGTATATTAAATTTTCTTTAATTCAAAACGGTTAATTTTTAAACTTTGGTAAATTTTTATTATATCAAAACGGTTCAGTTTTCAAATTTTCTTTAAATTAGTTGACGTTGTTTAACACCAGCAGTAGACAAATTTTAAATGTCATATGTCAATCTGTAACGAATTCATCTTAGAATAATCCTAAAAATATGTAACTTGGAGCATCCAAGTCCGTAGTTTAACACTATGATCCACTCAGATAATCTGTAACCTATTTATAAAAGAATAATTTTAGTCTAGGTATCAATTTTGCTTAGATGACATTGTGTCATTGACACACGTAAAAATTGATTTCAAGAATTTTATGAAAACATAAAATACATATATGTTACGTTCGGAAGCACTAAATAACTTTCTTAAATATAAAAGAAAAGCTTATGGAAAAAAAAAAAAAAAAAAAAAAAAAAAAAAAAAAAAAAAAAAACCATCAGACTAGCGTGTAAACTCATAAACATAAGATCGTGAAGGCTCATATACTATATACATTTGTGAGTATAAACTCATACATGGTTTGTATTAGACTAATGAACACGTTTATAAATCTAGACTTGTATAAGTTCATGAATTTAAACTCGTAAAAGTTTGTGTAAGTTTATGAAACCTTATGAACAAGTTAAAACAATTTTTAACACGAATTCAAATCAAACTTGAATGATTTTTGTTATTAAATAAGCAAGTGACCCAAACCAAACACACGAAGAAACTGAGTAGAACAAACTTAAGCTTAACTACTCTTCGTTCATTTGCGGCCCCTCCTACAAAGCATGGTCACTGTAACTCTTAAAAAATGAGATAAGATTACAATAAAGACAAAGTATGTGTAAACAAACAAATATATGTAACTATGTTTATATTTATATATAATTCTAAAATAATGATTGTTTATTGTGTTACATTATTACTAAACATTTTTATATATAAAAATATAAAAAAATTGTGATGAACAAGATAAAAAATTAAGAATTATATCGGGTGTATAAATTTTGAACTAAATTAGTCATGAAATATTCCCACCATATCATAGTACTATTTTTAGGCTATAAATATCATTACAAATGAGCCTAAACCCTCGCCATACGCACATAACTTATATGCATACAAACTAATGATATTATATATACTTTTATCTAATGTTATAAGTTTCCTAGCTAGTTACTCTTCCTGCAGGCAAATCATGCCTCCAGGATCAGAAACTAAAGTTATTACCTATAACGTCAACCGAATCAAATATATATCATAAATAAAGATAATGAATTAATTGCCATGCCAAAAGAAATGCAATTCATTCCTCTCTGTATTTGGTGATCGGAGATGCCTATAAAATTACCCTTCATCAAACGCATACATATGATCCATGTCTTTGACTCTCATCCCCCAAAGCAAAATTAAACTATACAATCCGATCCTGTTCATGGCATCGAATCAATCATTTTTTTTTTTTTGGTAATAGTGGGTGTTAGTTAACGGGTAAGCCTCCGGTGGCCCTACGGAGACCCGTACCTGTAGGGTTTATCAATCATTGTTCATATAATATACATACATACATATATATATATATATATATATATATAGTTGGTGATATGCCATGAACAACGA
The DNA here is from genome assembly GCA_025631255.1 of Cornus kousa. Taxonomy (NCBI): domain Eukaryota; kingdom Viridiplantae; phylum Streptophyta; class Magnoliopsida; order Cornales; family Cornaceae; genus Cornus; species Cornus kousa. The sequence goes on from JAOTQH010274874.1 coordinate 4,902, forward strand.
TTAATTTGTAGAAAGTTTTTTTTTTTCCGATCAAAGCAATTACATCTATCTTCCAGAATCATCATTATTTGGTATAATAGTAAAAGAGTAATGATATTAAGATGCAAACTACATGGTAAATTAAACTTTTCGATTATTATTATTCATGGTAAAAATTCAAAGTGTTAGAAGGGATCAAATTTCAAAAGAGTCACTTTATTTGTAATCTTCTCTCCTCCTAAGATTCTGCAATGGTGATGAAAATGATGCAGCGAAATTCAAATCCACGTCAAACTCAAATTACTGTAATCCAGTTTGGTTCATGGTATCACAATGTTTTATATTATATATGTGTAACTGAAAATATGCAATGAACAATGACGTGTTTGTAGGAAATTTTGGCGATGAAGATGATTTTCCAGATGAAGGATCTTACTGTGCTACTCAGCCTCGTCTCTGTCTGGAACAAGCCTTAGAACATGTACTGCTTCAAATCATTGTATTTATACAATCAGTTGATTCAAATATATATCAATGAAGGCCAGGGGCACGTGCCCTCTCTGAGTTGGCCCGTAGCATATAATATATGTGATAGTTTCTTTAATTTTTTCTATATATATGAAAAAAATTATTCAGGCTCTTGGATTTTGTAATTCCTAAAATTATATCTTTATTTTCTCTTTTACTGTTCAAATTTCTTAAATTTTTTTAATAAGAAAAGTCAAAATTTCCTTCCTTAATTGAAACTTTTTAACTTTTTTCTTTTTAACTTTTTAACTTTTCTTTTTATGTTTCTACTCTTAAAATTCTTATTTTTAATGTGCATATTAATATTTGAATAATTTTTTTTTTCTTTGTCTTTTGAATTTTATAATTGTTATATTATATATATATATATATACACACACAGACACTAGGTATTGTTTTTCTTTTTTTGACAACGTACCCCTCACTTGAAATCCTGACGGATCATTCAAATGTTTGCTCAATTAATTTCATAAAGACTAACTATCATTTTTTTTTTAAATATTAATTATATAAAATTAAACAAAACCACTGTCCTTTCAGCCTCCGATTGGTATGATTAAAATGAAATTTATCAAATAGAATAATTTGATAAATTCGTAAACAATTTCTATATTAAATCTACAATAATTAATCAACTAGCCCATTCAAATAACTTAATTATTCAGGGAAAAAAATAATTAACTTCATTAATTTTGTCATCTATAATTGGATTATGAAGAATTTATCAACTTGTCAACAAGACCTTGCCCACTTGATTTCCATGCACATAAAGCAATATATAATAGAGAAGTATAAACACAAAAATCATTTTATTTATAAAGGATCAGTACACAATAGAAGAATCGTACACACCTCCTAACCTTACAAAAATGTAACAATACAACATGAATCTTCTTCAATCTTTACACACACTACACACCACAAGAATCACACACTTCCTACAAAATTGTTTCAGTAACTCCTTTGTCCAGACCTTACCTCTTCATCTATACACTTAGCCATAAATAATCTACACAAAAAACCGAACCACATTTAAAGCTTCCTCCCAAACCCACACAAGCTTCACACACCCGGCGCCCTCACTCCACAAGATCCGCAACCCAATCGATATCCGGATAATCCGAATCCGACTGGTCCCAACCCGAATCCTTCGGCCTCTCCTCCTCTTCCTCCCTTATTTTCAGACTCCTCAGGCGGCTCAGGAATTCACAACTCCAATCACTGCCACCAGTTGGAGGGTCAGCCACCGGAGCCGGAGGTGTCACAACAGCCGAAGCCGAAACTCCTTCTCCACCCGCCAACCCGTTCCCGATTAAATTTGTGACGGGAACGGGTCGGACAACATAGTGAGACTTGTACTTAGTCTCTCCCCGGAGCTCCTCCGGCGAGTGGGCGAAGAAGCAGACCTTCCGTTGGCAGAACTTGCCAGCATTGCACAGGCGCGTTCGGTACTTCCCCGGGTGCAGCCAGTACTCGAAAACTCCGTGTGCATATGGACACTCGTCCCCCTTCATGCACTCGCCGTTCTTGAAGTCCGGGCAGGCGATGGCGGCGTAGTTGTACCTCCGTGGATCACGCCGCCGCGCCTTCTCCCCGTTGTGTGCGAAGGGGCAGAGTGTCCAGTCATGGCTTCGAGTTCTAGAGCAGGGCTTGATCTTGTAACCGTACATTCGGAAATCGTTCGTTTCATAGACGGATTCGTCGAATATACCGGTTAGCTGGGCCGGGAAGATGCCGGTGAATGGACCTTGCAAAGGGAGTCCACCAAACACATCTTGGCTCGAAAAGCTAAACATTTTGATTGGAAAGATTTAAAATTTCTTCAATCAACAGAAAATATTAAGAAAGAATCTGCATGCAAATGCAGGCCTTCTAGGGTTTTAAATATATTGAAAAATATTTAGCTTTTTATGTGAAAAAAATGTTTATATTTACAGCAACTTTAATAGAGATTTAAGTGATTATGAATGCGGGAATGTTTTAAGATATACGGAAATAAACAACATAGAAATGTATCCAACACTAATTAATTAATTAATTAATCTTGAATGCTTGCAGATATATATATATATATATATATATATATTTGTGAGGTGAGCTTGAAAATTATAGAAAAAGAGAGGTGACTGAGACTGAGATGATCAAGAGTGAAGAGAAGAAAGTCACGGAAAGAAAGAAAGAGAAAATCAATTAATTTTATGAAATAGTAAAGAGCAGTTTATGAGTGAAGATGGTGTGTAACGGCCGTGGAGTGGGTATGCTTATTTATAGTTTCATGAACTAACTCTACTTGAGTTAGAATCTAACCATGGTTAGTTACTTTTGAGGTCCTTCTTCATCTTAACAGTGACGGACGTTTGGTGGGTACAAAGAAGGCGCAGGGCTCTGGTATGGTTAAAAAGGGAGCAATCACATACTCTGATCAGATCCTAATTACTTTATGTCAGAAAGCTTTTATCCATTTTGAAAAATGTTTACTTATTACATACGGAACTTATGCTAAGAATGCTCGGATGAATTTAGACAATTAATTTGGTTTCAGGACATTAATTAATATGGCATTTAATTAAAATTCTTTAATTCACTGTACATTGGTTATATTAGATGAGTTAGTGTAGGTGACTGGTTCAGTGTGTTAGTGCCTCAAATTAATTTTGAGATAACAGGTGTCTCAAATTAATTTTGAAATAACAGGTTTCGATTTTAAATTGGACCTTTTTAAAGTTTTATTTTATAACTTTTTTAAAGCTTAACAATGCATTAATTTTGTGGGTAGTTTATATTTTGCATAAACCTAAAAGGATTAGACTCAACCCACAATGGATTCCGAATATACTAAAATTGTAAGGAATAAAATAAAAAGAACAAGTATTTTATACATTCGTTTTATTTTAAGTTTAACAACTTTTTTTTGAACAGTGCTTATATGCAAACCGATCTTTGTAACCGAAGCAATGCGCCGAGAGAGTTAATTTCATTGCATCTTGTGGATTTTAACTGCCTCGGCTAGTACTTTGGTTAGAAACAGTTTCATATACGAGTGCACACAATTTTGATTTATTTGAAGAGTAAATATAATTAAATCAATTTTTTAAAAATATAAACTGAATTACACGAGTAGAACTCGCTAATTGAACCAATTTAAACTTTTTTTAAAAAGTAATTTAGATTAATTTATTGTTAAAGAATTAGTCTCATTTCAGTTGTCGAATTATTTAGTGGACCTCAAAAGCCTAAATAAATCGAGAACAAAAATGATACTAATTCTTTTAAGTTTTTTGAGACAAGACATTTGTAACTATAACTATATCCGAGTGTAACAACTTCAAGAATTTCCGACTGCAGAGAAGCATTGCTCCCTGTTAGGTTTGTAATTACGTTTATGCCTTTACATATATATATATATATATATATATATATTATATTTTATGTCATAAAACTTATCTTCCAATGTTATAATTGAATTTTGAACATTACAAAATTATTGACATCAACTGTTTTCATTGTTCGTATTGATTGTTAATGAAGAGAAGGTATATGTTATTTACATGTAAATCTTAAGAGAGGTAAGTATAATTTAACAAGCAATGAGGGGAGGTCAATGTATATTGACGAACTTAAGGAAAAATCATTGTAATTTACCTTTCATTTTTTATATCTAAAATAGTGATGTGGAATTTGTAGAAGTCTTCTTATTTATGCCAAAAAAAATTGTTTATTAAATAATCATCAAGCATAATCAAAATATTTAGGGGTGAGTAAATCAGTCAACTGATTAAAACAATTAAGCAAAGCCATTATCTAATATGTGACTTGTAATCCTTTTGGTAGGAAAGAAATTAAAAAAATTGAATAGAAAAGAGAGAAGAATGGATGATTGATAGAATGACACATCTTTACTAAAATGATTCTATTTTTTTTCCCTTCCTACCGAACAAAACATTAACTCAATTGGAATGTTTTCTTTAGGAAAGTATACCCATTAATTAAGAAATGTTGAAAACAATGTTAAATGTAACTTTGGAAATTTCTAGTGCTTGTCATTCTGTTGGATTAGACTTTTTAGTTGAGACTTGACAATTAATAAACTCATTTAAAGTAGAAACTCCAATAAAGCCCACCAACAGCCGAGAGCATGCATTTTGAAACTTAAAATTACAACTTGATCGGACTTGTTTTGACAACGAAATTCGCTAAATGCAAATTTTATTTCTCACAAAGTGTGCTACTGCAACTATTTGTAGTAGACCTTAATTTGCAGATACAATCCAGTTTTCATCAGCATATCTTCAATCCTCTTATGGCCATAATTTGAGAATACAAGACCAAACTCATTCAATTTCGTACCCTATGATTTTTGTCAGCTGCAAGACGGCGGTCTTCAGCAGCCAGACGACGCTCGTCTTCAGCGAGACGACAATCTTCTTCGGCTCGGGAAGAAGTCTCACTCAAAGCCCGAGAGTACTCTGACAAAGAATGTTCAAAACGAACACAATTAAATTAAAAATAAACAAACAAATAAGGAAATTAATTAAATCCAACAAAATAACACAATAGATGCGAACAATTTGACACATAATCCACTCGTCACCAAGGCATAAAACCTTGTGATACCTCTCGAATCTGAGACATGGATTGATCAAGCTCAAGCCCAAACCCAAGGGAATATCAAACAATTAATATATAAACGAACACAGATTACAAAATGAATGTAATAAATAAAAATTAAAGCTGAACGAATTCTAAAATATAATCCTCAAAGTTAAATAGTTAAAAACCGGGGCCCGTTCGAGGCACTTTTTGGACTTTTCTATAAATAGTGGGTGAGACAAGTCAAAGCTCACTATTCATCATCTCTCTCTCACGCTCCAGCCGGATCTCATGGCAGCCATGAGATCCACTTTCTCTCTCTTCTTTTGAGCCTCTTCCCTTCATTAAAACATAGTGATGTTTTAGTGTTTTATGATCCCCTTGCCATGCTCTTCACTTTGCCCTCATTAGAGTCAAGTTTTGGCAAAATTTTGAGTTAGGGTTTGTGATGAAGATGGGTTTTTGATGGGGCTTCTTGTGGATTCTACTTCAAGGTGTTGTCC
>JAOTQH010274885.1:0-10501 GCA_025631255.1 Cornus kousa
GCTTGTGAACCGTGATCTTGGATTAGTATTTAACTTAATTCGGGCTCAATTGGTATGGGCTTCATAATCTTACCCCGAATAAGTTCATATTTATAGTGACGTGGATTGTTCTCATTGGAGGGGGATTTTTCCCTCCACAGCTTCTTATTGCCTAACTGGTTTGCCAACAAAAAAATATATATTTATATTTTAATGAAAAAATCCATGTTGCTTCTCTTTTAGCGAGTTCAATAATTTTTTTAAGAATTAAAATTCAGAAAAGATCTCAATATACGAATTTGGATCAATGACACATTTCATATATTTATATTTTTTTGTTACACACGTTTCATATCCAAAGTCATGGAATACATGTATAATCATCTATAAACTCCTAATAAATAGGCTTATAAAGAAAAATAAACTCAGTATGAATCAAATTTCGATTAAACTCAATCTGTTTCATGTTTAATTAGACCTATATTTGACTTAGATTTCTGAATGGATCGTCTAAAAAGATTCATATTCTGATCCATTTTAATATTTAAACACAAAACTAAAATCCGAATCTAATTAAAATATATTTCGATTTCAACTTTTTTCTTTTCTTTAAAATTAAAAAAAAAAGAAAGAAAAAACTTTCTATATATACTCCTTTGTTAATTTTTTTTAGGTCCCATCAAAAAAAATTTTGGGTTTTGTCAAGAAAATGTTGTTTTTTATTTTTATTTTTTTTCCCCAAATAAATAATCACATTATTATCTCATTTATTTGTTAATAACTATAAATAAAAATAATTACAATAATGTTCTCTCTTTAAATTTCCTATTAAATAGTTTTTTAAAGCTTCATACTTCTGACCACAACTTCAAACGCTCTCAATCCCCAGGACAATCCATCAAAATAAAATAGTGATTTCTAATACATGAACCTAAACCCATTAGTCTGGGGTTTCTAGTTTATAAGCAATACAACCAATCAAGTGTAATCCTTTCAAAAACTTGAAAGATATTATAGATGATACACATAATCAAGTGCAATTCTTTCCAAAACTTGGAAGATATTATAGATAATAATACACACAATCAAATGCAATCCTTTCAAAAAATTGAAAAATATTATAGATGATGATACACACAATCAAGTGCAATCCTTTCAAAAACTTGGAAGATATTATAGATGATACACACAATTAAAGTGCAATCCTTTCAAAAACTTGGAAAATATTATAGATACACATAATCAAGTGAAACGAAAACCTCATTTTCTCTCTCTGTAATATCAAATTTGTTAACTTAATTAATAAGGGTATTATAGATATCGTAAATATCAAATTTGTTAACTTAATTATAACAAGGGTATTATAGATATTTTACACGTCGGATATTTAATTAGTTTAATAATAAATTAATAAGTGAGGGGTTGTTTAGTAATTGTGTCCTTCAGACGGTCGGAAAGTACACTCCGGTGAGTTATAAGGGGGCAATATGCAACATCTATATAGTTGAGGGGTGCAACTTGCTCTCAAAAATAATTTAGGGGCGCATTTTGCAACAATTCTATAGTTCAGGGTTTTTTTTGGCTCTTTTGCCTATATATAATCTCTCAACAGTCAGATTATATAAACCCAATCAAAATACCAGATAACAAATTAAAAAGGGATATATATATATATATATATATATATATTGAACGTATTCCTTATATATACACTTGAATTAAGTTTGCTTGAGACACACACTTTTATCTCTCCTTCTTTGGGATGACAATTTCTTTCGATCCGCCACCCCGTACTGGGGTGAATTTGGTGTTCCTTTAAATGAGTTTGGAAGGGATATACTAGTAAAATAATTGAAAATTCGAAGCGGTTTAGGGGCGGGGATAGATTTAGTGATGAATCTGTTCCGATTATGCCCTGTACCTTTTAATTTTATTATATATATAATATATATTTAATATTTTTAAGAGTCTTGTTACTTTGTTAGAATTGTCCGTTAATTTCTTAATATTTATTATTTAGTAATTTAAAAAGTTAGATCAAATTATTTATTAGTCCATTTTGAATATATTAGGCTAGTTTTTTTTTTTTACTTGGCATAACTCGACCCGCTCCTATTGCGCCCAACAATTAAACAGAGTACATATGATGGAATTGATACTTTGTCTATCAAAGTACTCAACCCGCTCCTGCTATGCCTAACAATTAAACGGAGTACATAGGGTGGAATTGATACTTTGTCTATCCAAGTAAGAACGAAAATGTTATAACAATTACAAATTCGTTTCGGAGCAGAGTTGGTATGACAGATTTTTTAATGGAACAGGGCAGCATGTAGTCAACTTTGCAAAATCCACCTAACACTCCGCTAATATGTATTGTATATTACCAATTTAACCTTCTCTTGCCACACGTTATGTTTTGTTTATTCACCTCTCGGATCTCTATGTAAAGATTTTTTTTTTTCGTGGGACGTCATTTCACATGGGACTATGACTTTGTTTTATTTTATGATGGTCCATTATATTTGATACTAAAAAAAAAAATTTCAAATTCAAATGTTTGGGTTGTTAAGACAAACTAATATATATAATCTCTCAACAGTCCGATTTTATAAACCCAATCAAAATACCAGATAACAAATTAAAAAGGGATATATATATATATTGCACTTATTTCCTTATATATACACTTGAATTAAGTTTGCTCGAGGCACACACACTTCCATCTCTCTTTGTTTGGGATGGCAATTTCTTTCGATGGGCAGTTTCGTCCCACCCTCGTCTTTAATGGGGTGAATTTGGTGTTTCCTTAAATGTGTTTAGAATGGATATAATAAAATAATTAAAAACTTGATTTGGTTTGGGGCGGGGATACATTTAGTGAGGAACCCGCCCCGATTCCGCCTTAATTATATATGTACTTTTTAATTTTATCATATATGTATAATATATATTTAATATTTTTAAGTGTCTTGTTACTTTGTTTGAGTGTCCGTTAATATCTTAATATTTATTATTTAGTAATTAAAAAGTTAAGTTAACTTATTTATTAGCCCAATTTAAATATATTGAGCTAATTTTTTTCACTACATAATAAAAATAGCATAACTTGACCCGATTTCGCTGTGCCCAACAATTAAATAGAGTATATAAAATAGTTTCAGGAAAGGAGTACGTATGGTGTGACAGATTTTTTTAATGGGAGGGCGGCCGCATTTAGTCAAATTCGCGAAAGCCGCCTAGCACTCCGGATCTCTGTAAAGTTTTTTTTTGTCGTGGGACGTCATTTCACACGGGACTATGACTAAAGTATTGTGTTGACTTAAGGTAATTTATTTATGAAATTAAATATTTCTAAAAATAAAGTGGATGGATTTGACCACAAATAATTCAACTTTTTTTTATGGATTTAACAGGTCGTTGTAAAAAATAAAAAAAAAATAATTCTTATACTAAATAATTATAGTGAATTATTAAATTTATTTTTTTAATTTGATTAATTATGTAATAAATAAAAAAATGGAGTTTTTTAATTAATTGTATTTAATATAAATAATTAATTAAAAATTATTCAGTTAAATAATTTAGTATAAGTATTGAAATAAGTGTACTTACAAGAAGCAATTACCAGGTAGTATCCATATGGGACAGCTGGATTAGTAATTATGAAATAGGAGTAATAAAAGTTCAAATTCAAATGTTTTGTATATATATACACTTGAACTAAGTTTGCTGGAGGCACACACATTTCCATCCCGCTTTCTTCACTGTTACTACTGGAAAGAAAGAAAGTAGCAATAATAATGGATGCCATCTTCTCATATCTATTCCTCCTTGCAGCCCTCTTTCTTTCTCTCTCTCTCATTTTCCGAGTTAACAAACGCAATTTGGGAAGCTCAAAACTCCCACCAGGCAAAACTGGATGGCCTTTGGTTGGAGAAAGTATAGCGTTGAGCATGGCAGGCCCCGAAAAATTCTTTAAAGATAGAATGAGAAAGTACTCCCCTGAGGTGTTCCAAACCTCCTTGTTGGGAGAGAAAATGGCAGTGTTTTGTGGTGCCAAGGGTAACAAGTTCTTGTTCTCGAATGAGAACACCCTTCTCACCTCATGGTGGCCACTCTCGCTGAAAAAAGTTTTGCTCTTCCCCTCCTTTGTCGACGATCCTATAAAAGAAGTAGGAGAATTGTCACGTGAATTTCTCCATGAAATTCTGAAGCCCGAAGCTCTAAAACATTATATACCAGTTATGGATTCAATGGCGCGCCAACACTTGGACGCAGAATGGGCGCCTCATGGGGAGGTGAAGGTTTTTCTAGTGTCAAAGAAGTTTACTTTTGGATTGGCATGTGAATTGTTCATGAGCATCAATGATCCTGACCATATTGCAAGGCTAGCCAATCCTTTCGCTCTTATTACATTAGGGATTTTCTCGGTGCCAATAGATTTGCCCGGGACACCTTACAATCGCGCCATCAAAGGGGGCAAAATGGTTCGTAATGAGATTCTAATGACCATCAGGGAGCGCAGAAAGGAGCTATTAGAGAATAAGGAAACAAAATACCATGATATGTTGTCACGTATGCTACTCGTGACACATGAAAATGGGGAGTTCTTGAATGAAATGGAGATTTATCACGGCATTATGGGTTTGCTAGTTGCAAGCTATGAGACCACTAGTGCTGCTGTCACCTTTGTCATGAACTATCTTGCACAGCTTCCCCACATTTACGATGGGGTTTTCAAAGGTAACACCATCTCCAACTATAACACAAATCGTTTCAAAAACTTATTGTCCGGTCCTACAAGAAGCAGCCCCTTTTTTTTTTTTTTTTTTTTTTTTTTTTTTTTTTTTAATTGCTTAGGACCAATTACATGTTTAAGGTCATAATTAACCTTAGTCATACCAGATGCTGTCATATCATTCTTTACTATCTCCTTCACATTAACTTAATTTGGTACCAGTCTTCATCTTCTCCTAATATTATCTTCAATTTGGACTATGTCACTCTTCCTAACTACAACATTTAAACAAACCATCTTAACCGATTTTTTCCCATGTTCATGAATCGGTTGTCCAATCCTAAGATTATTAATTAATCTTCTTGGAAGATCATTTTTTAGCAATGCACCAAACAATACATGGCTCATAAAACATCCAAATCTAACTCAATTGATTTGTGTTGTTGACAGAACAAATGGAGATTGCAAAGTCCAAAGGTCCAGGAGAGTTACTAAACTGGGAAGACATAGAGAAGATGAAGTATTCTTGGAATGTTGCAAGGGAAGCATTGAGGCTAATGCCACCAGCTCTAGGAGCCTTTAGGGAGGCCACAACTGATTTCACTTACGCTGGTTTCACTATTCCAAAGGGATGGAAGGTATGTCAATTAATGAATCATGTGGTTCCTTTTTAATCAAGAACGTAAATAGTATTTATTTAATGTTATTTTCATGCATGGCAATTCAAACTTTTATTGTTGCATCAAAACAACATCATTATAAACATTTTTAGGGTTTAAGAGTTACTGTACAAAATATATCATTCTTTCTGCAGACGTTTTGGACAGTAAATTCAACACACAAGAATCCAAACTACTTTCCAAATCCAGAAAAATTCGATCCATCAAGATTTGATGGAAGCGGACCTGCACCATTCACTTTTGTACCCTTCGGAGGAGGACCACGAATGTGCCCCGGAAAAGAGTATGCTCGACTAGAAGTACTTGTTTTCATGCATAATGTCGTGACAAGATTCAAATTGGAGAAAGCAATTGCAAATGAGAAAATAATATTCCGTTCATCCCTGACTCCGATGAACGGTGTTCCCGTTCGCATCCATCCTCATGCAAATTAATATAAATCTCCTTCAACTTCATGAAGAATAAATCTGCTAGTGGTTCGTGTATATGGTGTATTTTTCAGCCTTTGCTTACAGCAATGCCATGCAAGCCTCCTCGATCTAACTAGAGTTCGTGAACTCTGGTAGAGTTTCAATGTAATAAAATAATATGGTCCAGGCCTTTTTTTTTTTTTTTTAAATCACACGTATGTATTTATTTTACATAAAAATCATTTTGAAAATTTGATTAGACGAATTAAATTTACATCAATGTCATTTTGAAGTATTCAGCTAGATAGTATTAAATAGTTTGTTTCATCTACCAATCGACTTTGATTGACATGCGATTTGGAAGTGGTCACCTTTGAAGATATGTGTGGAAGATAATGATATAGAAAGAAAAATTACTCAAAGACAAATTGCTTAGATCACTAATGAAGAAGTTAACACAATAAAGGGATCAAGTGTGCGGTCTTCCAAATGGAATGATGGTAGCAAAAATATTTTTAATCCAATTGAACAAATAAAACTGTTAATTTCTCATGTGATGTCATCTCATTAATGTACTACATTTATCGTTTTTTTCTCAGTTGGTTTATTATTGAAAGAGGGTTAAATATAATATTTGGGCACTTGGTTAATTGGTCAACTGATGAAATAAATCAGCCTTCAGGCCCTTCCTTTCAAACGAGTGCCCACCTTTAGATGTCATGTGAACAATTATCAAAGAAATGCGAATTAGAATCACAATTAAGTAATTATTAAGAATATATGAGAGTCCAAATAAATAGAGTAATAATGTAAGTCCATTGCTGGAAAATTGTGACCACACGTGTTGACTACTCACCTGGCGAATGTGCCGCCTGTCGCCCTCTTTGAAAAACAGGTTACAGGTGCGAAGGTCCCCTCCGTTACTTTTCCGTGACGTTGAAAATTGTATTATACCCTTTCCATCCTTTTAACTTTTCGAAAATACCCCTGCCTAGTTTATAATGGTATATTTGTGCCCTTTTAGCTTTCCCATTTCAAGATTAGTCTCCACTAGCAGACACCAATTAACCCAAATTTTTGATAATCAGCTTCAAGAAGCATGGATACAGTATACGAATATTATAATATGAATATAGCGATAAATCTAAATAATACCAGATATGAGTATGGCATCATCCGACAATAAAAAATTAATAAAATTTGTTTATATATATATATATATATAAATTAATTTTTTGTCAAAATTTTAAAAATATTAAGAATCTAAATACAATCATTAATTTCATATAGAAATTCCTTTCACAACACATAAAACAAGCGTATTGTGCCATCACATAATAATTTTTTTTTATTATTATTTTTAACAATAGTAATTTCACTATGATATTACTTACCGAAAAAAAAAAATTCACTATGTTATTATTGCTGATAAAGTTGCATTTCAATATTCAAATTTGTTAAAAATGTGTTATGAATTTTTTAAGAAGTATCGGATACGCAGACGAAATACTTAAGAAGTTTCCAATATGTGTTCTAAATTAAAGAATGTATTTAACAATTATGAATGCGTAGTACTTGCGAGTATTTGTAGAGTATCGACATCCGACACATCGTCGTTTTCCTAAAAATATCGGTGCTTCTTATTCCATCCTTTTAGCCCTTCTTCTCTACAAAAGCTGCAATAATGCAATATTTATCTAACATCCCCCAACCTGTGCGTGACCTGAAATCAAAGAATTCCATGAAACAATGTCTTTTATGTCCGTCAATTCAAACAAGTCCCTATATCTTTCATTCAGACATCATCTCAAACACCTGGCGAGCGTTATGGGCATGCCCAAAATTGGCGTAGAAGTTTATTAGAGAAGAAACTACGTATGCATCTGAAGAGTACCCATGACGATGATGTGCTGATGAAGACAAAAGTCCTTGAGAGAGCAGGTTTTGGGAAATACAATCTTTGAGGACATTAGGGAATGTATAAGCGTCCGGAGGGGTAATGTGTTTGAACATGGAGGAGTAGGTTTGAAGGACGTCGGAGTGTGGACGAGAGGTGGTTGATTATAGCATTGAATGACATTGCACAAGAAGTCGCTTTGATGGTGCAAAGAAAAAGATGCACTCAGAGTTGCTTCTATTTTTTGAGGAATTCAGAAGTGCCCACCATTTCATGGGATGGTGTTGATGGTTTGTTGGATGAGTACATGAAAGAGACTTTGAATGTCTTTGGGCTTGTGTAATCTGCTAATATCAGCTACTTCTGGATTCAGCAGGTATAGACTTAGGGTAGATTTTGCTGTTAAAAATATATATGTCTGCGAGTCTATGGCCGCGACAACTGACAAGTAATGCAGAAATTCAGACACTAAATTAAAGAGAAGAGTAAGAAGGTCTATGGAGCTGAGAAGTGGAAAAAATAGGAATTATTTAAAGATGGCATGCATAAAACTAGTTGCAAGGATAGTACTACTCATGCAATTCATGTGGTTAAAAGATATCCAAGGGGGCGGGATGATTCGCCGCTGGCCTTAGTTGAGAACCAGATGATTGTGGTGGCAATAATGGACATTCAGGCTCGGGTTTCAAAGAAGCATATAGTTTGTTAAGTGTTTGGAGTTACTATAGCTGAGATCTATGGTTCTAAAGGAGGGGTTTCGTGATGTGAGTAAGGCTAACATCATAATATGATGTTATTAATAATTCCGATGTCTTGATGGCATTAGTCTTTACCCACATAAAATTAATTAGATGTGTTCGATTGTCAAACTCTCTATCATACATAAAATTAATCAGATGTGTCCGACTATCAGTCTCTTTCTATCATGAGTCATTACTCATATATATATATATATTTTATAGTGCCCCCTTGAATTGCGCTCTTCCAAGATCAAAGAAAAAATAAATCAAGAAAGCTTAATTGCATAGGTGAAATGTTAAATTGCTACTAGGTGAAATGGCGTTTGAGCTCCAAATTGTACTTGAATGTTGGTTGCATTATGGTACTTTAGAGAGTTCATTTACATACTATTGGCATCTTCATCCATTTAGTTCTCATGAGTGGTTTTAAATAAAATATTACAAGAAAGGAAGCAACCTTCCCAAAGCAAACCAACAAACTCCAAACAAGGGGTCACAGCCCAACAACACTTGGCAACAAGAAAACAAATAAACTGAACAAGCCACAAAACTACAGAGAGGCACACCATTGAAAGCTAATACAAGACCCCCAAACGGCAGCAAATTGGAGATCACGCACAGCAACAAGCAACTGGATTGTAGGTCAATCTTATTAGTTCCACAAATCATCAATGATTTGGTCAAAATGCTGTAAACTCAAGCTCTGGTGGATTAGCAACAAAACTATCAATGATTTGGTCCATCTTTTTGTACTCGATGTCTGGATATAGCTCTGACACGCCAATGTCATCCTCCCCTAGCTCAAAGTTTGTTGTGTCTCCCTTCACAAATATGCTATGAATAATAGAAGATCGTACGTTGCGCAGATGTTCTGAGGCTGCAAGAAAATTAAAATTTGAACCATCTTAAAAATCTCAAGATAAAGCCACAAGTCACAGATCATAGTGTACACACTCACTGTGAATGGGTAGCATATAAAACATTAGACCAATTCTATTAGAGAAATTTCTGGTATAGAAATAAATTCTTACTCTCTGAAAGCTTCACAATCTCCTCATCTGAAGCATGAACCTTCTTATGATTTCGACCTGTTTTCTTCTCCCAAAGCGATACCAATTCTAGTTGAGACATAACATTGTGTGGAGGCCGGAGCAAGACTGTTTTGTAGTAGGTTCTTGGTTCATTTGCCACTTTAATTGGATAAATGGCAATGTCTTCTTCAGATGTAAACGACACACAAGGTTACTGCCACTGTGGGATCTGAAGAGGGTTTACTGTATGCGATCTTACCCTCCAATGGGAGAGATTGTTTCTTATTTGAAACCCGTGACCTGGTCACGTTAACCTTACCGTTGCAGTAAGGTCCACCCTCATAAATAAAGTTACTAAAATTTAGTTATTTTGAAAACAGTTTTACTTTTGGAATCTATGACGATAGAAAGATAATACTATTACAAAACTGAACAAATAAAAAACTCCTTTTTATTCTATAGTTGAAAAAGGAAATACCCTCGGCTTCACCAGTGTCATAGATTTTAAGTTCCTCCGGTTGGTCACGTGGATGGAACAGATGATTTAAAAAGTATTCTGCAAAACTGGTTGAAGAAACATATGTATGAGGGATCCCAGCCTCTTCTGTTTCCCTTCGAATCTTCTTCTTTTTATCAAGGCAAGCTTGAAATGGGGACAAACCAATTATTCTGTCCTCTTCAGAACCAAACTCTGCTGGAATGAATCTCTGGTACATACATGACACAGTAAAAAAAAAAAAAGTACTTAAGGTGGGGCTTCAATTTATATAATACATTTGATTATGAAGTAAAAAGACGTTTATCTTATAAAATGAGGATGGAAATTTTGTAATGGGTATCATGAAATTTTTTTGTTGTTGACTGAGAGTATCTAGAATGAAATTCAAAGGGTCAGTTCAAGTGGATAAATGTAACGGGTGGACGCTTATCCAATTTTTCGATTGGTTTCCTTGCTAAAATGATGTCACTCTAAACTTGTTTTTAATTTATGTGTGATTATCTAATTAATAGGTAATTTAGTAG
>JAOTQH010274904.1:0-10500 GCA_025631255.1 Cornus kousa
TAGATTAGAAAGGCACCAACATTTATTTGACAAGTTCCTCCTTACCATGTCTAGGGTTGTCGTGACCATAGTCGCTATATCTAATTAATATATATATATATATATATATATATATATATAGCAGACCTTCAGCATCTGCATGTCTTATGGGGCTCAAAATCATGTCGAATGTGATTCCTCTCACTCCTTGATACGTTCCATATTAATGGAACAATTTGTATTGTTGATTCTTTGATTTTAAATAGAAAAAAACTAATTAAGATATATTTGGTTAAGTGCAATTGGTGAATTACAAAATGCAAATTTTTTTAACTTAATTATTAGAAAATTATCAACCAAATAAAATATTTGTACTTCTTTTTCATGAATAATATTTGTACTTTTATTCACTGAGAATAAACAATTGAACCAAACATACACTTATTTATAGTACATGTAAAATTGCATTTTTTAAGTTAACATAAGGCTTCATTTGGTTATATGGAAATAGTAAGGAAAGAAAGAAAATAATAGTTTTCTAAAAGTTTTAAAAGGGGATTTTTTTTTTTTTAGGGAAATCACTTCTCATAATCACCTAATTTTCTCGTGAATTTTTCTTTCAAAAAAAAAAAAAAAATTTATTTCTTGAATAAGTTTTATGAGCTTACAATATTATCCTTTCTTTTATAATAATTTTTTATAATTTTCTAAAAAAAATTTCATGTTAACATAATTGATGTTTAAAAGCTTAATTTTTGTTCCCTTCACTTTCTTTCACCATTAGTTGTGTCTTTTTAAGTAATATTTTCAGATCATTTACACGGACCTCCCTTATGGTTTATCATAATTACAAAGACTTCCCCTGTAGTTTGAAAATTTACTCAGACCTCCCTAAAAATAAAAATATCCTACGCAGACCTCTCTTCTATTAGAGTCAACGTCAGTCAATGACAGATTGTGCTGATGTCTAATACAGAATTTAGTAAAATCCCCAAAATACCCTTATCCCTACCATCTATCTCACTCACTCTCTCTCTCTACTCATTTTCTCTTTATAATGTATTCATTTACTGGCCCACCATCACCACCACCACCACCACCCCCACCGACCACAGAGATAATGTTTCCACCTTCAAGTATGCATATACGCATATACAATATCTCTTTCATTTTAAACATACAAGAGCTTGGGCATTGATTGTTCCATAATAGAGAAATCAACAGACGAATACGTGGCAACAAAGATACTGGCTAGATTAATTCGAGTGATTGGGATTGAAATCGGTGTTCTATGTTTGGGATTTGATAGGTTCTTTGAGTGATTAGGAATGGGATTCAGGTTTAAGGTTTGAGTAATTGGTGTTTTGTGTTTGGGGTTCTTTGATTGGTGTTATGTGTTTGGGATCAATTCAAATAAGAGGAAGGGTAGAAAATTGATTACTATTTTAGACATCCAGAAGACACGATATCGCTGAGTCGCTCCACTCCTCGTGATCCTTCCAGTGATCAACTTAGAACTCACTGCGAGAATCAGCGGCTACACCACTGTGTTTGAGCTTCATGTGGTAGTAGGAACTTCTCTTACCATTCGGAGTACTGCTTTCAGCTCGATTCTAGTTGGAGGATTCGTTGCCAGCCTTGGCAAAGTAGTTGGCGTCGACATTCTGAGAGTAGAACTCAGGAGAGATACCGGCGCCGGTGAGTTTATCTACAGTGATGCTTAGAGAGGCGAAGGACTAGTGCTGGTAAGAGTTATTCTCGTCTTCTTTGGCGATGAGAGGGAAGTCCTGGTTGCATGAGGCCATTGGGGTGTAAATAGAGAAAGTTGGGAGGAGAGAGAGAAAAGGGTATTAGACAAACTTTTTCTGACGAAGATGAGCTATTCTCTGACGAAAAGCTCGTGCCTCTGTAGCTCTCTGTGATGCGTCCTACAGTGATGCTTGTGAGCTCATTGGAGATTAGATCGCGGGAGATTGAGAAATCTCAATGGAGAATAGACGTCTTAGTACTGGATCCATACTTATTTTCTCCCAAGGCACCAATGTTGGTGGTTTTCAATTTGAGGGTCAATTGCGGTTGTAATCGTGAGAGGTATGATAGTGGTTATGGTGGTGGTGGTTAGTGTAAGATTATTTATTTAATTATGGCCCATATGATTTGGACATGTGACATATTACTTGGTGGCTAAGTAAATAGGTATCAGATTAATATAATATTATTTAGTCAACTTATAATTACCTTTTTGGTAATTACTTATTGGAGAAGTGTTTTCCTTTCTTATTCCTTACTTTGATGGAAAGTAGAATTGTATTACTAAAAGGAAAACTGGTCCTCTCTCTGCCTTTATAAAAGTGCATATACTCCATCAATTATGTACAATTAATGAAATAACACGTATAATATTTATGTGTGCAAAAGGGCAAGAGAGAAAAATCGGTTTCCATATTTTAGCGATTGCAGTTTAGCATATTATTCGTTCCGCAAAAAGGATCTCGACGTTTGCCTACTGATCAGAGTTGCAGTCTAGTTCGTGGTTAAAGGATCTAGAAGTTGGATTTGATCTTTACAATATTTGCAATCACAGATCGAGGTATTTATATCTAACTAGTATTTATTTATGCATTATAAACTATGTGAAAATAATGAAGTTCTACGATTATGGAATTCATGTTTATTTGTGATGAATGGCTTAACACGAATAAATTAAAGTTTACAGCTTGAAGCGATGAATTTTGAAGATGTCCTAGCTAATAAGGACAATTGGGACTCCTGGATTTTTGGGTGAACTTACCTTTATTCAAGGGTTAAAGGATTCCTCCTTCAGACAGACGGGACGTTGATGGACAGGTCGCGATGCTTTACCCCTCGGTCCAAAGAGAGAATGACGCTCCTTAGTTAAGACAGGTTTTGTCAAACGTCTATCATAATCAATGTGCTATTCGTCATACCTAGCTCGAGCTAATAGTACCGATGGTCCTTTCCCCCTTGTATTGGCCTTGGGCTGGGGCGATTCCTTGGATCTCAGCCACCTATCCACATGTCTTCAGATTCCCGAACTCCAGAAAAAAAGGCCCATTTCGAGGTCTTGCCTTCACGACCTCGTTTGGGCTTTATTCAAATTTTATTTCGAGGCCTCCACTATGACAAAAGGAGGCCCATAGAATAGGTTAGCTGAGGTCGCTCTTTCAGAGGGCAACCTCGGTAAGCAAGTAAGGGGGGGAGGAGCCCATCTGACTAGGGCAGGGCACGTCCACCGTAAAGGGAGGGTAGCGACCCCTTCCTCGATCAGTGAGTTCAGTGGTAGGATAGGTAGCTCGAGAATACCTAACCCATAATGGACACGCCAGGTCAGCATTGGCCAGTTGTGTCTATTTTGCAGAGGGGGTGCCACTTAGGTAGTTGCCGTGGAGCGACCATTAACATTTTGCCTCCCTGCTCGAGGTCGCCAAAGGGGAGCTCGAGCAAAGCAATTAGCTTGGTCCAGTTTTTTTTTTTAATTAATCATTATATTTTATTTTAAGAGTCGCGTTATCCCTGTATTGAAGAGTCAGATCTTTTAATGAGGTCCTGACGTTTCGGCTACTTAGATTACGTGTCACTTTTTTACTGATGCGTCAGTTGATGGCGCTTCAAGTCCCGGGTCGCGTCACTTCATTAGCCAGAGGCGTGACGCTTGGGGTGCTGAGCCCTCGCTATTTTTTTTATGTTGATCGATCCTTGTTCGTTCCTAGGGCGCCTCCAAAGACGATTCAGTTGCCAAAGATTCTAATCCTTCCTCGGAAGTTCCTCCCCCATCTACTAGAGCTGGGGTGGCTCTCAGTACAAGATCTCATTCTGCATCCATCAAAGCGGCTCCTCCCAAAACTGCATCTACAACTATCGCAGCTCACACCTCCGAACTTCACCGTGGCTTGGCTGTTCCATCTGATCCACTTCATACTCTTATAAGTGTCCTCGAAGATCCTGAGCAAGCTGCAAGGGCGATATTATCTTCTGACCTAAACCTTCCCGCGCTTTCTCGTCGTGGATTACGGAAGGAACTAATTCCTTTAGTGCACGATTTAGGTCGGTTTAATGAGGATACAGGAGAGGTAGATACTGATGTGGATCCAGCTATTGGGACCTTTAATTTTGAAAGGAGTCCGACTCATTTTCCCTCGAACGTAGGTAATGCATCTTTCCCCTTTTTAGAGTAAAGTTCACCCCTCCTTCCTTTTATTATCGCAAGAACGTGCTAATATAACTCTGTGCATGCTTTAGATGCCG
Source organism: Cornus kousa (assembly GCA_025631255.1). Lineage (NCBI taxonomy): Eukaryota > Viridiplantae > Streptophyta > Magnoliopsida > Cornales > Cornaceae > Cornus > Cornus kousa. Next base: position 4,246 of record JAOTQH010274904.1, read on the forward strand.
AGATAACCACTCCTGATGCAGTTGAGATTGGTATTGGTTTTGAAGATCACCAATCTGACCGTGAGGGTGAAGGCAGTGATACGAGCTCGCAGGTTGAGGTCGTCCACGTGTTACGTCGAGAACCTATCATCGAGCTGCAAGAGATGGTTGCATCAGGAGACACAGATCCGGAATGAAGTGAAGGCCAAACATCTTCGCACTTTTGAAAATCTTGAGGGGATGTTGTCTCTGTTCCTAGAATTCGTATACAGGACCTTGTACGAACTGGTGGTAAGTCTTCGTGGGGTCAAAGACCACACTCTGAGCAACCAAGAACTCAACTCCTTAGATCGCCTTCTTACAAATTTGAAAAGGGCACAAATTGATATTCACTAGGCCGAAGTCATCCTGATACGCATCAAAGAATATGGGGAACGCAAAAAGATAGTAGAGGAAATCAAGGATCTTCGTGATCAAATCAGCGAAGAAGAAAGACTTCTCCAAAATGAGAGAGTTCGTTTAGCCGAGCTACAGGGACAAGTGATCTCGAGGGAGCAACATATTGTCTTCCTAAATAAAGAGATCGAGCGCAAGTCATCATAGCTCGGCCCTGCCACCTTAGTTATGGACGATCTTCCTTGATGTTGTAATAATTTGTGAAAGAAACTGTTGACACCTCGCTTGAGGGCTTTTGTGAATGTTGTTTTCTATCAATAAAACGATTTTTGGTTATAATTATTATTATATTTTTGTGCTATAGTCTATTGCAGATTTTTTTTAGATGTCATGAAACACATTGACTTCTACCAGATATTATATACAACACAGATGAATCAATTTATTATATATGACCTCTACCAGATATAAGGTCAACTAGAAATTTGATTCAAAAAAGCCATCATAAATTAAACATTGGTAGGGGAACAGAATCCTCGAGCTCCTCTTGGAGTCTGATACAGGCTTGCTCTTGCAATAGCAGATTTGAGGCTAAAAAAAAAAAAAACTTTTACAATTACAGGACCTAAATAAGGCTTTCAAACTAAGAATAGTACTTCTTCAACTAGTTGGCGTTGAACGTGCCCAAAATCTTATTGCTTCCTATTCTTTCGATGTCGTAGTATTCACTAGGACTGGCAGCCTTGACCTCGAAGGAGCCTTCCCACTTCGGAGTAAACTTTGGCTCAGACAAGTTCTGTATCACATGCATCGCGGACCGTAAAACTAGATCGCCTTCTTGAAACGCTCGAGGTCGAATAGTGGCGTTGTAGGCTCGAGCCACTCTCCTCTAATAAACCACCATTTTGCTTTTTGCCTTGTTCTGCTGCTCCTGGAGCCCCTCGAGCTCCCCAATTCGCTGGTCAAACTGCAATTGACTCCACTGGGCTAAACTTCCAGAAGGAATTGCTATTTTAATTGGGGAGTACCGCTTCCGTTCCATACACTAAGGAAAAAGGCGTGGTTCCTGTAGCTCCTTTTGTGGTGGTACGGTATGCCCAAAGCGCAAGTGGTAACTGCTCAGCCCATTTATTGTGTTGCTCCTTCAAAATTCAAATTAGAGTCTTATTAGTCGCCTCTGCCTGTCCATTACCTTTCGGATAATAGGGCGTTGACTTACGGTGAGCCATCCGATACCTCTGAAGGAGTGAACGGACCCCGCTGTTGATGAAGGGGGTTCCATTGTCTAACACAATGACTCGAGGTATGCCGAAACAGCATATGATATTTTCTTTGATGAAATTTGCTACTACCTGTCCGGTTGCTGTAGATAGGGCTATCGCCTCGACCCATTTGGTATAGACTTCCGTTGCTACCAGTATCCACTTCATTTTTCTGGACTTCGGTGAAATTGGACCTATTAAATCCATGGCCCAAGTGTGAAATGGCCAAGGAGTGTCCGTGGGATGCAGCTCCACAGCTTGCGCATGGATGACATGATTATGAATCTGGCATTCTCGGCACTTTCGGGCGTGTTCTCTGCTGTTAATTTATATTGTGGGCCAAAAATAGCCTAGCTGTATAAGGCGGTTGTACAACTTCTTTCAGCCTTGGTGTTCATCCCCATGAGTCTGTTTCAGAACTTCACGGGCCTCAGCCAAATTGATACACCACTTAGCCTTGCCGTCAAAGCCTCGCCTCATTAATTCATCATTGTAGATGAAGAATCGGCTTGCCTCCCTTCTGAGTAAAGCAGTCTCTTTAGGGTCTTGAGGGAGTGTCCGCTTTTTAAGATATTCCACATATTTCTGTCTCCAATCTTCCTCGATATTGGCCACACATTGGGGCTCTTTGAACAGTTCTCGGTAATCAGAACATGCTTTTTGTATAACTGCTGCATCTTTCGCCATCGATGGCCAATAATATCCCTGCCTTTATATTCTCCGATACAGGCTTAACAAATTGTCGCTGCATGTGTGCCTGTGAATCTCGTCTAGCACCTTGCCCGCTTCCTGTTTTCCTATACATCTTGCTAGGGTTCCACTAGGTGCTCTGAAGTACAATACCCTCAAATATAATGTGAAGTTTTTAAGTTCCAGTAAGGGGATCTCCCCCATGCCGCCCTTCAGCTGCAGCTCATAAGGACCTCGCCAATCCTCCTTATCCTCGTAATCAGTAAATTTCGCATCGTGCAAACATGACTCATCCTTCCTGTGAATGCAGATATCCAATGATTCTCCTGTGATCACCATTTTGGATGCCAAAGTAGCCAATGCGTCCGGATGCCAATTAGCTGTTCGTGGCGCATGAGTTATTCGGAGTTCATCGAAATAACTACTAAGTTTCTGGATAACGGTTCTATACGCTGCTAAAGCCGGTTCTTTGATAGCGTATGAACCGTCCAGTTGTTTCACCACAAGTTCGAGTCCCCTTGTACATGCAATCGCTTGATTTTGGCCTCCCGAGTTGCCAGCAAACCCAAGACCAGAGCTTCATATTTTGCCATATTATTAGAACATCCGAAGGTGAGCTTGTATGAAAGATTTTGGGCTTTCCCATTCTCAGGTGTTAATACTACCCCCGCGCCACCTCCCGTAGAGGTCAACGATTCGTCAAATGACAGAGTCCATATCATTTTTGATCCGCGCAACAGACTGACTCGAACTCGTCATAAGGAAGATCATCATGAATTGGCTCGAAGCTTTCAGAAGAGAACTGAGCTATTAGATCCCCCATAGCTTGGCTTAGAATAACACGAGGCGCCAGACATTGAATATCAAATTCAGCCAACATGAGGAGCCACCACGCCACTCACCCTGAAATAATCAGCTGTAACAGCAGGTACTTCAGAGGGTCACACTTGGTGATGAGTTAAATTTTATGGGCCAAAAAATAATGACGGAATTTCTTGGCCGCAAAGGCTAGAGATAGACAATGGCGTTCTATGGGAGAATAGTGTGCCTCAGCACCTTGCACAATTCAATTGATGTAATATACATGACATTCTCGGCCATCTTTTTCTTGGGCGAGGAGTGCCCCAATAGAGCGTTCCGTCGAGGTGATATAGAGCCTGAGGGGAACCCCCATCTGAGGAGCTATCATTGTGGCTGACGAAGATAATAACTTCTTGAGATGATTAAATGCCTATTGGTGATTCTCACTCCATCTGAACTCGGATCCTTTTTTAATCAGGGTACCAAACACATGTGTTACCTCGGCAAGTGCGGGTATGAAACACCGTAAATAGGAAACCCGTCCCATTAGGCCCTTCAACTGCTTAAGGGATTGTGGTGGTGGCATGTCTATGATAGCTCGGGCCTTACTTTGCTCAACGTCAACACCCTGTCGATGCACTATGAAGCCTAGGAATCGGCTTACCTCGACCCCGAAGGCACATTTCAAAGGGTTCATCCTTAACTTGTATTTTTGACACTTTTCAAAAACACTTCTCAAATCAGCCAAGTGATTTCCCTGTACTCGCGATTTCACCACTAGATCATCCATATAATCCCTCATCTGTTTGTGCAACATGTCATAGAAAATAGCCGTCACGGCGCGCTGATAAGTTGCCCCTGCATTCTTCAAGCCAAAGGGTATAATTGTGAAATAGAAATTCCCCATAGGGGTGCGGAATGCCGTTTTCTCTGTATCGCATGGCGCCATCATGATTTGATTATATCTGCTGTATCCATCCATGAATGAAAACATTTCATGCCCCAAGGTTGAGTCCACCAAGTTATCAATTATAGGTAACGGGAAATCATTTTTAGGGCAGGCCTTGTTCAGATCCCTAAAATCGACGCAAACCCTGATATTTCCATTCTTCTTCTTCACTGGAACTACATTCGCCAACCATGTAGGATGCTGAATTGGTTTGATAAAGCCGGCTTGCAAGAGCCTCTGTACCTCCTTTGTTTGTAACTCCAGTTTCGGTCGAAAGTTTCTTTGCGCCTACTTGACGGGGCATGCGTCTGGTCGCACATTGAGATGATGAGCCACTATCTGAGGGTCTAAACCAGGCATTTCTTCGTATGTCCAGGCAAAGACATCTTCGAATTCCTTGAGCAGGGCTATTAATACTGCTTTCTCATTCCGATCCAAATGCTTGCATACATAGATTACTCGGGGGCAACCGTCGTTGGCTAGATTGATCTCTTCCAATCCCTCCTGACTGAGCCTAACCGATTTGGCTGACTCACTTCGGCTTCCTTCTCTAAGTTCGGGAATTCTGCCTGAAATGCCTCCACTTGGGGGCATGATCTCGCCCGAGGTCGTGCCCCCCAACATCGTCATAAGCGGTAGGCGATCCTTCCATCGGCTAATAGTACCCTTTTACATACAGCTGGCCCTTTGTTTTTGGCGAAACTTCCTGAAGTTTGTTTCTTCCCTTGCAGGTCAATTTCTACCCATTTTGGTAGAGGTATAGCCGTCAACATCTGAGGTTCCTCTGCATCTTCTGCCTCATCAAAGAATCCGGCCTCTTCAATATGAGACTCTCTTCTAGTAAATGGTCGATCAGAGCAACGGACCGTCACTTGTTTCCCGTTCCAAAACCCTTTCATGCATTGATGATATGAAGAAGGCACAATCCCGAACTTATGCATCCTCCCCCGGCCATGAGCAAATGGTAAGAAGTGTTTGAATCAATGACATGAAACTTAACTGATCCCCTGAATTTTCCAATGACTAGCTCAGTTGTTACGTGCCCTTCGGTCTTCGGATATCACTTCCAAATCCAGCGATCTCAGTAAGCCTTCGGATAAGTTTCTTGTCTGGGAGCCCGCTGCGACGAAAAACTTTCAAAGGCATGATGTTGAGAGACGAGCCATTATCCAGGAACGCCCGCTTGAGCTCAACTCCATTAAGCGAGGCCGTAACATATAACGGCCTATTGTGCGGAGTAGGGGCACACTTGTCCGCCTCGGTAAAGACTATGGCCGCTCCAGGTGATCTTCGGTGTACAGGGAGTGACGTGATTGACGCAACTTCTTTAATACCTTCCTTAGCTGCTAACCATAGAAACTTGGCTATTTCCTTCTGAGCGAGAGGAGAGAAGTCCATCTTCTGGAGAATACTCTTAACAGGGGCCGTTTCCAACAAGCGGAATGCATCAAGATCATCCTTTTTGACTAGCGCGACCTGGGCAATACCGCCCTCGACCCCCTCTTTGTCGTCTGCCCCGCTCGACGCCATCATCGCCACACCTCGGTCATGCGCAGGAAAAGGTTCCTTCCTCGTGTCCTTGGGAGGAAGAATAAGCTCGCCACTAGCAATCCGTTTGTGAAAAGTATTTCGCAATGTCCAGCAGTCGTGAGTAGGATGACGAGTATGTCGATGATACATGCAGTACTTGGGATGGGCCATTTTTTCCGGAGTAGGCTCGCGAGCGACCTCGGGCAGTCCAATGTCTCCATGCTGGATCCATTTCTTAAGGATGGTTTCAACCTCTTCTGGAGTGCAAGGGAATGGGGGAGGTGCTTCGTCCGGATTCTTTGCTTGAGGAGTGCGGGCTAACCTCGAATTCTTCTTACTGGAAGGTTCATCTGCAGACGAAACTTGGGGTCTACGTCTACCTCGAATTCTGCAGACGAAACTTGGGGTCTACGTCTACCTCGGTACTCTTCTTGCGTAGCGCCCTGCGCTCAAATAGCGAGGTTGCTTGCCAAATTCCGAGATGCCTCTATCAAATCAGCAAAAGTGAGAAGCTTCAGATTAATGAGATGGATGCGATAAGACCCCTGCATACCTTGTATGCAAATCTTAGCTAGCGCCTCTTCTTCATGGGTTTTGTAACATTCCATAGTCCAGTCATGAAATCTATGGACATACGTGAGCAAATCC
>JAOTQH010274924.1:0-10499 GCA_025631255.1 Cornus kousa
CCCTTGACTTGGTCTTGCTACGAGATACACAAAGGTGCGTTTGGACAACCTGTGAAATTGAAACCATTTATGTGTTTTTAGGTTCCATATTAGTAATTATAATTGATATACACGCATTGAGCTCTTCTTTTTTAACCATTTTATTAAGACAGTATTTTAAAATTTACAAAAATATATATATATATAATATATTTTTAAAATTTATTGATTAAAAAGAAGAGCTTAGCATTCAAGGTCTATCTATCATGGTAACATTACTCTTTATTTATTTATTTTAGATTTTTTATGTGACATTTATTAAATATTTTTCCGTAAGGAGATAAGAGGAGCAGATAAGAAATTTTCCAGTGTGTGTTTTTGTTGATTAACACACTTTTAAAAAATATATATAACTGTATTATTTTTATCATGACAAAAAAACTCCCACCCATTGTTTTTCCCTAGCATGAGAGAATATAAATATCTTTAAAATAAAAAATTATAATCAAGGACTAAAAAAGTTGTGAAGAGTATGCTTTCAAGATAAGATTGTGAAAGCGTACTTCTTAAATAAGCATTGTTATGCACTCTTTTCAAAAAATTATTTTCGCAAAACAATTTGATAAAGCCTACTTATTAAATAAGCATTGTTATGTACTCTTTTCAAAAGATATTTTTAAAGAACAATCTAGTACAGATACTATGAAGAAAAAGTATTCGTTAAGTGACTTTTTAATGATCTTTATTTTTCTTAAGTTTGAGAATAATTGGTTGATGTCACGTTGCAACCACCTATTATATTATGATCATACACACAATTAAATCTAAATAAAAGTGATAACATAATTTGAACATAAAAAATGATGGTTTAGAGATTTTTTAAGATAAAATTCAAACTTGATCTTGAGAACGAAGTTATAAACGTTCGGTTAAAACATAAATCACAATTGAGGTTCAATTGACATTATTTAAAAGAAAATAAAAAAATAAAAATAAAAATCTAATTCTCAATTGAAACTTTTTTTAAAAAAAATAAAATAAAATTATAATTTAGTGCCTTAACCTAAAAGTATTTCTTGTAGATTGATGGTGGTCACTCCAAAGCCAAAACAACGACCTATAATTTGTCTGAATTAGTCATGATATAGCAATTTTTTAATTAAAATTAGCCCATCAAAAGTAGTTGCCTTTGTTTGCTAGGTTTAAGTTAAGTTAGTCTTAGTCATCTCTAAGTACCCAGTAATTTGTTGAAAATTGAGAGCAGAATCAACAAACAAATCACAGTGTGAACCCTAATTGAAAGGGACCATTATAGAAAAGGTAGCCAAAAAAGTAGACCCCAATGACAATTACGTTACACATGTGAAATGAGAAGGTCTCCTCTATGACTCTGACCAATGGGAACAAGCCACCTATTAAACAAATGGGTTTGGACTTGGTTGGAACCATTTTTTCAACCCAACATCAATTCGGGTTCGACTACGACAAATGTATCAACCAACCAACCAAACCCGAGCCTAAATGACCACAACCCGAAATTATTATATATGTATTATTATACAAGAAAGTGACAGATGATTTATTGGCTTAGAGAAATCAGCCATGATGTCGTTTTCCAAGCACGGGTTATACGGTTACAACATTGTTAAACTGATCAATACAAAATTTTGTTAAAGACAATTTTATAGTTTATATTATAAAATATGTATGTACATATGTTTGATTAAGAAAAAGTCCTTAAAATCACCGAAGAACAACTGGCGGTGAGTCAGACCTCCCCTAGTATCATCATCTGTTCAAAGCTTGTGATGAGTGATTATTATATTGATGAATTATAGATCATCTTTGGCTTTGAAGATAGATATAAATGTATATAATATACCGTATAATTGTAGTTGTCCATAAAACTTAGTTTGAAAGGGCCCAAAATGTGAAGATCTTTGTCAAAAAAGAGCTAGGAAGACTTCAATAAAGTTGTCCCAATGTGGTTGATTTGTTTAAAGCAAATCACCAACTACCAATTCATTATATTTCATCATCATTCTGTTCCCTTTTTTAATATTAAAATTGAGTAATGCTTGTCACACAGAATGTTGTTGCATAGTGGAATCTTTCTGTGCCACTTGTCATCATTTTGTTTAATCGTATATATATATATATATATATATATATGCATGCCAATGACTAATATCATTTTCCCCCCTTTAATTATTGATTTTTTTATGTTAGGTTGACTATGCCACTATTCCAATCTTAATAGTTGAATTTGATGAGTTTGTTATTATTAGTAATGAGAACTCCTACGGACATCGACTGCAATGTATTTCATAGATATGCTTCGAATTTACTTGGGCGTGTAAATTAATACATATATATATATATATATATATATATATATATATATATAAAAATTCAAGTGGCTGAGGCTGAAACAGATTAATGATGTTAGCATCTAATACTGATCAACAACCAACGAACACATGCATATCAATAAAAAGTTAATTATACTAAATATTTTCAGTTGAGAAATAATTATATTGAAAAAGAAAACACAGTTACTTTCCCGTTTTTGATGCCATATCTTATGTTTGAAATTGCATCCACAACTTTTAGGTCCCTAAGAATACATTGTGAATTCTAGAAAAAGAAAGGAAAAGGACTAAACCCTCAAAATTATAGAACACAAAAATAAATAGATGGATGGATATATAAAAATGTTATCATATATTGCTCATCGAATTACATCTAGTGATTGTCACCGAACCCCTTGCGCAAATTCAACAACAATAAGAAAGTCATATCAATCATTTATCAAAATAACATCTCTTTAGATTCCATTAATATTCAGACTTTACAATACAATTTTATTTTATAAAGATGATTTTATCATTAAAAAATTATTTAAAGAGTCTCAACAATCACTTTGGACTCCATTAATATTCATTCTCTACAATATAATTTGATTTTATTGAAATTTTATAAGTAAGACATCATCGCTAACAATTAATCAAATCTCTCTGTAATTATATGAAAGTATTTTGTTGTGCAAAGAAGATGGATGAAATGACTAGAGAAAAACTGGAGAGAGAGAGAAATCAATTAAGTCAAAAAATTAATAGCTATTACTTTAAATATAGACATGACATATCCACATAGACATTTGCATAAACTAAGTCAGGAAAATCAGTTTATCTCTTGTTGCCCGTATCATTTTCCTAAACTTGTATAGCAATAAAATTTATCATTTAAAATAATTAATTTTTAACACCAAGTGATCTGTGAAAGTTCATTGGCTCCGGTTGTTATTGAGCCAAATGAGAGTATGATTTTTGTCAAAAACAAAAAAAACAAAAAATAAAATTTGTGTCAGAGAGGTTTTGATGTAGAAGAGATCCTTGAGATTCTTTGTAAGAATGGTAACAAGAATGTCACGTCTAACAAGGCAGCACACAATACTTTACCTATATATATATATATGTATGTATGTATATTGTATATACATAACATATACATTTTTATGCACGCACACACATACGGATAGATACATACGTACATATACAGACAGATAGCAAGATAGTGAAGTTTTAGTTTATATTTTCCATTTATTCTTTTAAAAATCCAAGGCATTGAAAGAAACCCCAAAAATAAAATAAAATAAAATAACATGATGTTAACACCCAAAACCCATTAGGCCTCATAAAGTGACAAAGTATAACGGCAGCCACAAAACAAAATTAATGCGAGTGGGCCTGCAGCTAGAACAAAAATTCACCACCATATATACATATTATGCGTGTGTGATTGTGCGGCAAAGAAAAAGAAAGGCAAAGATATAAGAGAGAGCCGATTGATCATTCCATGTGCCTCTCAACTGCGATTGATCACCAACCAACGCAATCAACCTTTGACGGCAAATTAAGAAATATTAGATAATATAATTGTACTTTTTATATTATGTCCGTTCAGATCACAATGGACCAAATTTACTATGTATATATATCTCAAAAATTAGGATTTTTTCTTCTTCTTTTAATGTCATCTTGTTGCTTCCCCACCTTGTCTTGAATTATAATTTAGTTGTAAATTTGAATGCTAACTTTATTAAAGTAGTGAGAAACAACATTCGAACAGTTACATTTGGCATTAAAATTAGGTCTAATTCTTAATTCGGTGTCATGCCAAACGCTACGCTCAGAAGCAAAGACACGCAAACAAACAACATTGTTTTTAAAAAGAATCGGACATTCAACGTGCCTACAGGGCAGAGAGATCACGCTATGCTATGTTGTCTAATGTCAATAGGAGTACTTATTTATTGGGCTTTTGAAAATGAACCATCCAATTCCAACCAAAGGACAAGCATGACATAACCCAATGTCAGCTACAACTAGGATGGAAGAGCCAACACACTCAACTAACAGTATTGGGGGTACATATCCTCTGCAAGTAGTACATAAAATGCACATTTTTCTCATGGGAGTCCTAATGTGACCAAACACAACATCACTATAAGACAAACCATTTCACAAAAATGAAAAAACCAGAGGAACACATTGGTTTCATATTTGGTAGAGACAAAATTTAAGTGGTTCTTGATAATCAACCAATACTGTATAACTTTGTTCCCATTTGATGTGTATGTGTAACTGATTCTGATTCAAATGCTTGAAGAAAAGTGAATCTCTCTTTGGTGGTGAAAAACATAATGGGTTGGATTCAGAATGGAAGGCACATATGATTATAGGGCAGTAGTATGTATAGTGGGAGATAGCTAGCTAGCTAGCGAGGGCTATCAAATTCAACTTGAAGGGCCACCATTTATTCATTTCATTTTGTGTGTGTGTGTGTGTGTGGGGTTGGTCATGAGGAATCCCAGGAATGGTGCCATCAAATTGGGCGACCAAATTTGTTTTTGAATGGTGTTACAGTTCCAAATCAAATAGACAAATTCATCTCATCAGCTCTCCACTTCTGTTAAAAGTAGCAAAATGTGCCTGCAACCATGTTTTCTTGTGTCTGCACTTGGACCATCACATATACCATACACGTTAACTAATCAAATACACATGCCAATATTTACAATTGTTGTTCTTAAAACAGATTAAGAATGATCTTTCATCATTTGGACATGTAAAAAGTTCAAGCCACATGCATAATTCGGAGTGAAAGAACATGAGAGACAAAATAATTAATCCAACAACAAATTAGTATAGTATTATTAAATCAAGATGAATTTTAGCACACTTTTTATGCATATAAAAAAACCTACATGGTAATCATGGATTCTTTTTTATCCCTTCTTTTCTATTTATAGGTTTTTAGGCGTAGGACATAATACTAAAACGAGTTGGGTAGACGTAACCCGAATAGTCCGAGCATAGGTGTTGCACAAATTTAATCATCCATTTTTTAGTGTTAGATTTTTTATACCTTTGTCACTGACAAAGAATTTGTATCCATTTTTCATGATATTATGCATAGATCAGATATATCATGACGAATTGATAAATGAAAAAAAAAAAAAAATGAGGCATAAATAGTCCATAATCATTAATCAACAGGGTATGTCAAAAATTTGTATCCATTTTTCATGATATTATGCATGAATCAAATATATCATGACGGATTCTTCAGAAAAAATTGTGTTTTCTACAATGGAATCGAATAAGCAAGATCAGGGACGGATCCACATTGAAGGCAGTGGGAGCAATTGCCCCCACTTGAATTTTATTTTTTAGTATTCTACCCATATAATTTGTTCATTTTCAATAATATACCCATGAAATATTACATTTACCCCCACTAAAATTACAAAAAAAATGTACTGTTGACCCCCAAAATTCATTTTGGCCCCCCTACCTTACATCCTGACTTCTGTCTCGGAGTGAGATTTCTAGAGGCATTTTGGTGACCAAAAACATAATGAACTTGTGATATGACCTTCTTTTTTGGGCCAAAATCTCAGCCCAAGAACCAACTGGGCATAGTCATGCGGTCGGACAACTGATTTCCTTGGCGGACCACAACGACGGCCCATGAGAGGATCAAAGGATTTTTCGGATTCAATTATTATGGTGGTTTAACAGAGTGAACTGTTAAGTCTAGAGAGAGCAAAAGGCATAATATCCGGCGAAACCCGGCGAAACCCTAAGTTTGTCTCCGGCGCCGGAGTAAGGATTATTGGCGACGTTAACAGTCATGACCTCATCTGGCACTGGTACAATTGAATTCTTCATATTAAGTTACATATAGCTATCTGTTTCGATTTGTTATTTTTTCGCCCACAGACACATATAATGCATATCTATTGACATGTATATGTATTTGTTTCATGAGTTTATATATGATGGGTATTAGTATTAATGGATATTGGAAATTAAATCTTTTATGTGCTCTGAATAAATTACAGTCTCTGTGATATTTTACTAAATTAGTTTTTGGGCTCATAAAATTTTGAAATTCTTTGTATGGAAAGGCCTCGTAAGACTACATTCTCATAAACCCATATCATAGAAGTGGCTGTCAATGTTCATTTAGTTCTGTTTTTGCATAATTGAGGAACTTTCTAATACAGACCTCAGGCAATATTAAAATTTAGAATTTTAATTCTCCATAGTGCTCTCTTTCTCTCTTAATTGAAAATTTCAGGGATTGTTTCATTTCGACAATTCCTTTGTTTATTTGGCGCAACTTGAGAGTTAATGCTGCTATTTCATATTAAAATTTATAATTTTAATTCTCCATAGTGCTCCATTGTTCTTTTTGTTTCAATTTCTTAATATAATGGTGATTTAATCACTTATTTTCCAATTAATTTTCTGTTTACTTAGTGACAGAAAAGAATGAGAATGTAAAGCTTTGTCTTCAAATTATGATCGAAATTATACCGCTTGAGTAGATGATGAGATGGTTCTTATATTTGTTTCTGATGGGTGGTAAAGATGCGAAAGCTAAAAGCATTTCTGTTGCGCCTTCCTCGGATTTTTGTTGTGGATAAAATTTTAATATTTTCTTGTTATCTAAATATGCTTCCTTTTTGTGCATGTTAGAAGTGAAATTTAGCTGTCAAGTCAAACCCAGTTGAAATCATTGCAAGGATTTTTATATCTCTCGCTTGACCTTTTCTCTTCATCACTTATTTTCCAATTAATTTTCTGTTTGCTGGGAAGTTGTGGGTCCTTCATTGCATCACAGACACAGCACTAGCTCCATTTTCAGGTTGTTCTTTGTTGTGGAGGATTGTTAATCATTATTGCCTAGTACATTAACTTAACAGACTTTTTCCCAACCACTTGGGATCGGCATTATTGTCCATTTTGTTGTGAAAATAAAAATTAGCTCTGCCATGAAGCTCATCATTGAGCTGGGACTTGAAATGCTGATGCATATTTGAAATACGATCTTATGATGTTGAAATGTCAAAAGTTCACCAACGGGCCAGTGGCCTAACGGTATCAGCCTCTTACTTCCCAAAGGAAGGTCAGGAGTTCAAGTCTCAGAAGAGACGTGTGTGAGTACCAACTAGGAAAAAAAAAATGTCAAAAGTTCACAAGCAGTATTGTTATTGGCTTTCTTCTTGTTTTTGTTGTCTTTCAATCTAATTATAACATCAATTTATAAATTGTCTCTGTTTCATATTTTACTTGCTTAGAATAATTGAATATGTTCACTTAAGCATTCAAGTGGATTAAGTAAGTATGTGCTTCCCATCAAATCTATTTTGTAGATGTTTCATTCCATCTTTCAATCTAAGGAATGTATGGCTGACAATAATGATTCTCATCAGGAGTAATAATGGATTATGGGGACGTAATAAAGGGAGACAAACTTGTGTTGAGGGGGCTGAAGTTCCATGGGTTTCATGGGGTGAAGCCAGAAGAAAGGAAGCTGGGTCAGAAGTTCCTTGTAGATGTAGATGCCTGGACGGATCTCCGAGCAGCTGGTAAATCTGACCAATTGTCAGATACTATCAGTTATACTGAGATATACCGGTGAGTGATAACTTTAAACATTCTTCACCTATCTCACTTTGAGAAAAGCTGAATCAATCAAATCATAAGAATGAAATTTCCAAAATATTGCACTTGTTTCTCAGAAGTTAGTCAAAAGTGTTCCACGGCTCCATAAATCATTATATATTTCAGCATAGTTCCAGCCAAATTAAGCCATTTTTCTAGAACATCCAAAATTTTGAAACTTGAGCATAATATTCTGAAAGAGAGTTCCTACCATAGCTCCATGTGAGTACTTTTTGAAATCACCGCATTCTTGCCTTCTTTTTTTTTTTTCAGTTATGCTTCAACTCTATTTTGTTGATTTTTGCAAAGTTGTACGGTAAAAGTATTTCTAAATGATGGGAATGGTTCGTATGCATAAAGTAATACAGTACATATGTCACATATGGACTTGTGTGGCTATAAGAAAATTCTTGAAGTTGAAATATAGGTTTGTAAAAGAAATATAATTACTTATAGCAGATTTAGAGGAAAATATGCCGTTGAAGCTGAGTGATAAAATGTTGGAATGGCTTCCAAAAGGGAGGGTTGAGGCTAGAGGATTATTTCTTAGCACTGTCGAACTATAAAATAGTAAATACAGAAGGCTATGGGCTATGGTGCAAAGCTTCTACTTTCAGTCTTCACTATACGCATGTGTTGGTATATTTGCATTTTTTTTCGTGGATAATATGTTGAAGCTAAAATGCTAGCGTATGCATAAACTCCAGTCATATTTCAAAATTATGCATGTTTTATTGAAAGAGCAACCCTCATCAACTTGAGCTGTGCCGTTTCGTCCTTTTTTGAAAATCAAAATACCATAAGCCGAGCTTCTTGGACCGACAACTGAAGAGTTTCAAAAGCTGCATGGTTTTTGGGCCTTCAAAAGATGTATTTTACATCACCTTCTACATTAGAGTCCCAAAACCGTTTTGGCTAAAAAAACTGCTATTCCTGGTCTTCATGCTCTAAGCAACCTTAGTTTTGGAATAGTAATTAGATCCTTTTTCATTGACTCGCACGAACTCATTCTGAAGCTTAGGTGATATAATGCCTTTTTCTCCTTTGAAGTCTTTGTTCCACAAAACCTCAGACTTTCACTTTTATAAACAACATACCCTTTATTCAGTTTGGATGGTGAAAGAAACAATGAAGTCTTTCCCTTTTAATTTATTGTTAGACGGTTACCAGCAGAACAAAATAGCATAGCTTTTATAAGATTCTTCTGGTTCATAATCCTTCTGATGGTTGATTGTGCTCTGGCAGTGTGGTTAAAGAAGTTTTAGAGGGACCACCTCATAACCTTCTCGAGTCAGTGGCTGAACTCATCGCTTCGACGACTCTGACCAAATACTCCCGTATATCTGCAGTTCGTGTGAAGGTTGGGAAGCCTCATGTTGCCGTTCATGGACCTGTTGATTACCTTGGTGTCGAGATTCTCAGATACCAAAACATTGGTGTACAAAACTGAGCTTTTATGCATCACCTTCGGTACATCTCGTCTAAAAATATGTTATGTAACGAATTTTGTTGTTGTTGTAGTTAACCATTGAAGTTCTTGTTTGGTATAGCTGTAAAAGTTTGGAATATGAGAATAGCCACTGTTGGGGGCAACACCGGTAATGGGTTTTACTTGGCTACTATGTTTAAGGTTTTTAATTCAATGTCAAGTTCTATTCTATTTCTGGAAGTGTAATGAAAGACTTACCATTTATTTATCCGGTGGTTAAGTATTGAAGAGCTTATGGCTCTTGTTATTATTATTATTAAAAAAGAGAGAAAATTATAAACTAGTTCTTGATTCATCATAAGTCATCAAGTAATAGATGTGATAACATATCCAATCGATGATCTCCATTTATCAATAAAGACGATTTATCACATTTTATATCAATATCAAGTGAACTCATAAAATTACGAAAATGTATTAGAATGTTGGGCTAAAATCATAAAACTTCCTTCTATTTTAAAAAAATTATCAACTAACCCCCTCAATTAAAGAAACTATTATATTCATTGATGTATCATTTTGCTAACCAAAATAATTTTACAATTCGTAATGACAAAATTGCCCTTCTCACACTACAATTTCAGTTTAATAAAATATTAATATACTATCAAAGGCATTATTATCATTTCGCAACAACTTAACAGTTTTATCACGGAATGGATAATGTGATAGTTTTTGTTAGTTCAAAGTTTTGTTTGGTAATTAAGGAGGTTATATGACATTTTTAAAAATAAGGAAGGATTTTTTATGATTTTAGCCCTAAAATGTTTCATTGACGGTAAATTACAAGGGAAAGGTAAATAGTGGACATTCTTGAAGGAAGGAGTTTGAGCATGGTGTGAACAAAAAGGATGAGAGAATTTCAATTAACAACAAAACAAATACCTTACATTCATAATTGGGCCTTAATATATATATATATTTCAATTAACAACAAAACAAATACCTTAATTGGGCCTTATTATATATATATATTAAGGCCCAATTATGAATGTAAGGTATTTGTTTTGTTG
>JAOTQH010274935.1:0-10498 GCA_025631255.1 Cornus kousa
GCCATTCCAGGTGACGTCCCCTTGTTTTGCAGGTAAACGCCGTCGTTCCGAGTCGCGAGGATTTCTGCATCAACAATTATTATTATTATTATTATTATTATTTTTTACTGAACCATTACTCTCTTACAATTTTATTTTATTTTACTTTTTTAATACTGTATCATTGTTCTCTTACAAATTATAAAATTTTTGAGTCCAATATAAAGGGTTACTATATCTTTAGATAAAATTTCTGTAATAGAAGACATAAATTTGACATCAGATAAATATTTTCCCCTGCATCCACTCTTCTTTTTTATTTTTTATTTTTTTTATTTTTGTTTTTGTTTCTTTGTTTGTTTTTGTTTTTGTTGTTTGTTTATTTTTGTCAAAAGTCAACAAAATTGAACTCATTCTCTCTACCTCTTACACACAGACAGTCAGACACACACACTAATTTCGTTTGATCCCTTCTTGTTAACATTGCAAATCCTTAATGCAGCATAGAAAGACGAAGTGAAGGTCTAAACAGGTATGACAGACTCCATGGATAAAGTAGAAAAACAGTTTAAATCATTGGGTTGCAACTTGGCATTAGACAATGAATGGTTCTGCTAAATGAGTCCCTTCTATTTTACAAGCAATTAGAATGACAAGATGATTTCTTTGAAGTCATTCAAGGGATTGTAGGAAGAACCACCTTTCCTGATACAAAGCTCGGCCTTCTCCTTTAAGTCCAATCTTCTCTGCCTCATTTCCTCTCCTTCTTTATCCACCATAAATTTTCTTTCATCTCTCTTTCTCTAAAGACTATATTCCCTCTCTCCATATGCTCCAACTCTAGGTCTATCATTCATAACTCAGATACCTTGCATTCACTGTTTGGTCTCTGAAACATGGCCATGTGCAAATCATTGGAACCCTTAGCAGATACTTTCCAAGGTCGAATTCCAACCACAGTGGCTCCAAAAATCTCCCACTGCACCTTGTGCCAACACCTTTCATTCAAAATGTTATGATCAGAGGATAAATAGGTTTGGTTATTGACTCCTAATGGAGATTTGTCAGTGAAATCTGCTTATCGAGTGGATATTAAGTTAAAGAATAGCCTTTTGCAGCAGCATAATCTGAGTGGGGAAGAATGTAGAAGAGAGGGACAGTTTTTAACCAAACATATGGTCTCTAAATGTTCTGCCAAAAGTTAATCATTTTTCGTGGTGATGCATGCATAATAAAGTAGCTGTTCTAGAAAATCTATATGGGGTGGATGTGATGTTTTCGATTTTCGCCATTTTCCTTTTTTCGGAATTTTTGTCGTTGCGAGGGTATTTTTGTCTTTTATCGTTTTGCGTTCCGGACATTACGGAGTGCGCCGGTTGTGTCCAAGAGATTGTTTGGGATATTTTATAGAGTCCAGGACTCTATGAAATGCAAGGGTGATCATTTTCACATTTTTCAGTTTTTCGGGCCGGACAGTCCCGTGTGGGACTCGCTACCGGAATTGTTGCATATGGGGATTTTTATTGGGTCCATTTGCATCATATTTATTTTTATTTGTTGTGTTTTAAGTGATTGTAAATTAAATGTGTGTGCATATATGTATGTGGTGTAAAATGAGAAGAAAAGAAAAAAGAAAATAAAATAATTTTGGTGAGACCCACAAAATTCTTTTAAGTGGTCATAAAACCACATTTTGGTCTCATTTTCTCCATTTCTCCTCTCACTCCTGTGAGCCTCTCTCTCTCCCATTCTAGAATTTTCTTTTTTCTTTCTTTTGGGTTTCAAACTTTGAATCTAGATCTCTCCTTCACTACTTGGTATTTATGAGTGTCGTTTGCGGCAAATTGAAGCCCATGACGAGATATACAAGTTGATCGGAACAATTTCTAGTTTGGTGCACTCTAGGAGATTCGAGATCTAGGGCACAATTTGGGGATGTTGGCTTAGATTGAGGTAGGGGTCTCTAATACTCAATTTTCTTGTTCCTTTGTGAGTTTTTCTACTTTAATTATTGTTAAGCATGATTAATTTGAATTAATTATTTATTAAATGACTTATTTATGTATATAAATCATGCAAGTATGTGTATTTTCTTAAATTGTATGAAAAGCATGCTTTATTTGAATTGATTGCCTTGAAAATGATATAATTGTTGTAATTGGAATCCATGCCAATATGTGTTGATGATATTATGTGAGGAGCATGCCTAGATGTTAATTTTCATACCATAGTGTTTGTTATTTTCCTAGAAATAGTTATGAAGAAAAATGTTAAATTGTGATGTGTAAATTTTCCCCATTTTCATATCATTGGAATAGTATGTGGCATGCATCCATGGCATTGGGCATAAAAGAAAAGGGAAAGTGTTTTGAAATGAAATTGAAAAGGGGATTTTGGGGAGAAATTTTGAAAAAACTTGGTCGCCGCGGGGTCATTAAAGGGCCGGTGTGTTAATATAACTTAGAGGGAACTAGGGAGATTGCCCTAGCGTTGTTGAGTTAGCTGGGCCCCAAATGACGCCGCGGGAGTACCAAGGGTAAGGGACAGTAGCCAATCCTTCTCTCGTATCGTTGCGGGGTCAGCAAAGGGTGTGTTATATTAACAGTTTGAAAAGTGATGAAAATTTTCTAAAAAAGAGGAGTGACATGCATAGCATTGCATTCATGGCACGCCATCTACTTATATCAAATTTGGAATTGATATTGTATTTTCCCTGGCTTAGTATGTCCCCATTCCCTATTGTCCTATTCTTTGTTTGGATTCACGGGGTCACAAGGGGTGGGTCTTAGGTACCTCCTACTGAGTTTTATGCTCAACCCATTTTACTTAACATTTTTCAGGATCGGGAAAGGAAATCATGGATGTAGACCCTTCTCAAGCTTAAAGAAGACTAGAAATTGGTTTTGTTACATTTTTTTTGTATTTACTAATCTTTTTTGTAAAGTCTCAAAATTGTAATATAGTACATTCATTTTGCAAACCTTGACTATGTATTGTAATTATAATTCTCAATGGAATTTTGATGTAACTTGAGACTTTGTAATATTTCCTAATGAATGGGAATCATATTTTGATCTATTAGTGATGCCATGTAATTGTGTAATACCATATCTTGTTGCGGAGAATTCGCAGTTTGATTACATATCAGGTTCAGTAGGGGTTTGGCTTGCAAAGAGCACAGCCAGAATGCATTCAAGGAAGTTGAGTTACATCCCAGGACTTGTTGGCTGGCTGATCCTCTCCCCCAGCCGACCAAAACTCTAGGTTCAGCCGACCGAACCCTCACCATCGGCCGATCGAAACGGCTATAGTGGAGATCTCGAGAGCATATATTTCAGGTATCCATTTTAGCCGACCGACCTTGTAGGTCAGCCAGCTGATTCCCCTTTGTCAGTTGGCTGGTGAAGGCCCATCAGTCGGCTGATCGTCCCTTTTGACCTGCATTGCTTGACCACCATTATAAGAATGTATTTTAGGGTGTTTTGGGAACCTAGAGGGACCCCTATGACGTTATTGGGTACAGGAATTGACGAGTTTGACCTAGTTGACCTCAGGTCAGGGAAAGGACCCGGGTAACGGTCTGGACCCACGGGTTCGGGTCGTTACAGTGGAGTTGTTGTGCAGGTGTTCTAGGGCTGTTTTGGTGTGGAAACTATCCCATCTTCTTAGCGTTGATGTGCTTCAGTTGATTCTGGTAAATGAGAGCTAGAAATGGTTGGAATTTGAATGGAACGTGATGGTCAGAGATAGATATTGGAAGGGTTGCTGCTTATCATCATCAGGAGTATGTGGGAGTTATGGATCGGAATGTTGTCCAAAGTACCGATTCAGGGGATAGGGTGGTTTCAAGACACAACATTGTTTGGTCTCCTCCTCAACCTTTTGACTTCAGGTTGCTGGAGGTTGTATAGTGGTTTGAGACTAGGGGAAAGTTATAAAAGCAGTGGCTCATGGTGTTGAGGAATTAATGGTATGGAGCTAGTTATGAATTGGAACTTTGTAAAAGTTTTGTAAAAGTGTGTTTGGGACTGCTGCTTAGGTGATTTTGAAATCTATTATAAACTGGCATTTCCACCATAGAAACTTCTGTCCGTGGTAGATGATTTGATCTCTTGGGTCAAGATAAATCCATTTCAGGTGTGTTCTTATAGAGAAGCTCGTGCTTTGGCCGCCTAGGTAATGTCTACTAGAGAGAAATGTGAGTGTTTTGATGTATTCTCTTTGAGTTTGAATAATTTTTTTTCTTGTCTTGAAAATTAAAATAAATTTAGGGTAAAGTACATTAACACTCTCTGAGGTTTGACATAAGGACACTCAGGTAAAAGTTAGCTGATTTTGGGACAATGACACCCCTTTGAAAAAAATTCATCCAAACAAGGCCTTAAATCATATGAAAAGACAAAATTGCCCCTTAATATTAAATTCAAATTTATGGTAAAAAAATAGACCTGTTAAAAGGACGAAATTGCCCCTGAATGGGAAAAGGAGAGAGGGATTGCTGACAGAGCGATATAGAGAGAGAAAGAGAATAGTTTTAGAGAGAGAAAATGAGGGTTAAAGCTGAAGAAAATAGAAGAGTGGTGAACTGAATCGAGCACTCATCATAGCTTTTATAACAAAATTTCAAGAAATTCGATATATATATATATATATATAAATCCATCATCTGGCCTAAAATCAGGGATCTAAGCTTTATTGATTGATCAAATCAATGGTTGCAGAGATATTTGGTCTTTGCTCAGTTATGGCGAGAATGAGGAAGGAGGAGGAGGATGAGGGTAACGGATCTCTTGTTTTTGTAACAGATTTGGGTTGTTAGAAAGAAACGGCAACAGAGATGATGGAGTGGGACTGATCCGGTGACTGGATGGTGGGTCGCCGACTGAGCAAAGAGTTGAAGTGGAAGGACTGATCCGGTGGTGAAACGGCAAGGATTGGTGGTGAGAGCGTGTCAGAGGACAGCGGGCAGCGCCGGCATCGTGATGTATGTAGTGGTTACAGTCAATAAAGGAGAGACGCATACAGTGCTGCTGCGCATCGGGGCACGATTGACAGAGACGCGTGTAACGCGTAAACGCGCGTTTTGATCTACGTGCAGATTCTTTTGGACAGAGCGTGGTGCGGCAAGCTTGGGTAGCGGCTGAATCATGCGAAATTCCAGCGGTCACTGCCACCTCTTCGGCTTCACCGCCGCCGGAATAACCAGTGGCTCCATCGCTGAATGAACCAAGTTTTGTTGTATTGGGGAACACCGTCGCAGAGAGAGAAAGTATGTCGAGACGGCCATGGAATGTGACTGTAGCTCCGGGAGTGGTCGATGGTTGTTTGAGAGTCACATTCGCTACGGTGCTCGAACCGGTGAGAACATAAAGACCCATATTCCTTTTCCGGCAGAACCGCGACACGGCATCGACCACATCGACGCCGCCGGCGACCTCGAGCACGTGCGGGCTCATCCAAGAAAATAAAAGTTGAACTGAATTGGTGATGATGGCATGGTGATCTGTGGTCACAATTCCAGTGATGGGTGTGCAAAGAGGAGATCGATGAGCAAGGTTCTAAGCCGACGACGGTGAGCAAGAAAGATGGATCTGAAGTCTGAACTGCAGGATTGGGTTTTGTTGGTGGTTTTCATTAAGGAGATCTCTCTTTTCTCCTCTATCAGTGCAGGTGTAAAGAGAGAAGGTTTGGACGTTTGGCACCGAAAACTTGTGAACAGAGAGGCTCCATGGCAAGAGCAAGACCGGAGATGGAGGACAAAATAGCCGGTGATGTTGGCGAAAGTGGTGGTGAGACAGCCTGCGGCGAGTTCGGTAGAGATGCATAAATTGTTTATGAGGGGTAGATTAGTCCAATTTATTAACTTGTAGAGTCAAAGGACAATTTGGTCAGTTTTCTTTACCAATTAGTTGCATGGGGTGTCTTTGTCCATTTTTAAACCTTCAAGGGATGTCATTGTCCCAAAAACAGCTTAACTTTCACCTGAGTATCCTTATACCAAACTTCAGAAAGTGTTAGTGTACTTTACCCATAAATTTAAAGGTATGGTCAACTTTTTACTATTTTTGTTTAGTATTATATCATATATAATTGAACAAATGACACCCTTTAAAATTTTTTGTGAGACATGCAATCAGAGGTCCAGAACCTTTACAAGGGCTCTTTATCGAGAAATCATATGCACTCCCCCAACTCCCCAAGGGTACCTATTGTATTACTACTATTATTATTCTTCTTCTAATAGCTAAAACTTGATTTGCAGATAATAGTCAAACATTAAAATCAAGAAACATACTCAATAAATGAAGCTCAATTTTTTTTATAAAAAAATTATTCAGTACTATTTTTTATTTTACAAATGAAACTAAGTTTTTTTTTTTTTAATTACTATTTTCTATTTTACAAATGAAACTCAAATTCACATGAACTCAAAATAAGACTGCCAAAAAGACTATTACCCACCACAGGTACACAACACTAACAAAGACCTTTTCCTCAGCTTTCTTACATCACACATGGTATAGATTAGAAGAGCTAAACAATTCAATTCAACCGGAGATGTCAATAGCCTTGACATCAGGCTTCTTCACTTCCTCCTTGGGAACAGTAACGGTGAGCACTCCATTCTCCATGGAAGCCTTGATTTGATCGGTCCTGGTATTCTCCGGCAGCCGGAACCTCCTCATGAACTTGCCGCCACTGCGCTCCACCCGATGCCACCTGTCATTCTTGTCCTCCATCTCCACATTCCTCTCTCCGCTGATCTGCAAAACCCTATCATCTTCAATTTGGACCTTCACTTCTTCTTTCTTGATGCCTGGAAGGTCTGCTTTGAACACATGGGCTTCCGGTGTCTCCTTCCAATCAACGCGAGTGTTCACCAGTGCAGAGACATCCTTTGAAGAAGAAGAGGAAGGGAATGGGAAGTCCTTGAAGGGGTCCCAAACGTCGAGAGAGAAAGGATCGAAGACGTTGCTTTGTCGGGCACCAAAGATGCTTGGAATCATAGACATTTTTATGTTCTTAGAATTGAAAATTGAAAAGATGAAATTGAAGGTTAATGGATTGATTGGTTGCTTGAAAAGATGAAAGACGTTGCTTAATTGCTTGGATGTTTGTTGGTTTTGCAGAAGGAGTTGTGTTGGGTATATAAAGATTCATGAGGGAGGCTCCAGTACTTTCAGGAGAATTTGCTGTGTTTGCATAAATCTACAGAACCTTCCAGTACTTTCAGGTGAATTCTTCCTAATTCCTTTATGATACTGCAAATTAAACGAATTTTCTAGACTCGGAGAGGCCCAATTGTATATATTACTATGGGCTTTTCTGGCCCAGATCCCACAAAACGGGACCAGGATTCTCTACGTTCCCCCTCCCCTTTGCTTCTATCCGCTGGTAAATCAGTCGCCCACGTCAACCGGAAAAACTAGTCCAAAATAGCTTATTTTCTTCATTTTTGTTAATCAACAGTAGTTACT
This sequence comes from Cornus kousa, assembly GCA_025631255.1. Classification (NCBI taxonomy): domain Eukaryota; kingdom Viridiplantae; phylum Streptophyta; class Magnoliopsida; order Cornales; family Cornaceae; genus Cornus; species Cornus kousa. The sequence goes on from JAOTQH010274935.1 coordinate 7,458, forward strand.
AAAGTGGGTAAAAATGTATATTTGTTTTTTACACATTTTCTATATATATATATATATATATATACACACACTGTTCACAAATATTATTTCTTCTTCCCTCCCTTATTTTCAGCAACTCGATCAAATCACACCAGTTTCTTCTCTCCTAAAATATTGATTTTGATTTTTTCCAAAATCCCGCCATTTCAGCAACCCAGATTTTGATTTATTTCCAAAATATTGTTTGTTGCGAGTCTTTTCCTTAATTTTCACAAAAAATATCAATCAACCCAAATCTCGCCAGTTGCTTAGATTTGCCCAAAGGTTTCAGAGAGAGAAAGTTAGAGAGAGAAAGAGATAGTTTTTTTTTACTTATTATGGTTATTTTATTCCAAATTAATATAACAATATTGAAAGAGAGTAACATCTAGACTAACATGTTTTTTTTTTGTCTAATTATTTGTGTATTACATAACATTTAATCGGTTTGTAATTTAAGTCAATATAAGTTGTATGCAACATCCCAACATAATCCTAATAGATACATAACATTCCAACAATTTGCCCCAGGAGCTTGGTAGAGTTGGTAAGGCAACGGCCTGGGGTGTCATATGTCCTAGGTTCGAGCCCGTCTATCCCCATTATATTCCCTGACTAAAATTGGTGCTGAGGTGTGGGGCCGTCGACAACATCCCCTGGTTTGTAACCTAGGGAAGTTCCTGGTGCCAAAAAAAAAAAAACAAAAAAAAAAACATTCCAACAGTTTGTAATTTAAGTCAATAGAAGTTGTACGTAACATCTCAGTCAATAGAAGTTGTACGTAACATCTCAACATAATCATATTTAACATTCCAAGCAATATGTACATAACATCCCAATAATTTTTAATTTAAGTCAATATAAATTAATCTAATCCTACTTAACATCCCAAGCAATACGTATTTTGTATCCCAAACAGTACGTACTTTATTTCATTCTTATGTTATACGTAAAATCCTAACAAAATTCTACTAAAGAGAGTGCGAATCAGTCATGTTTGTGCTCTTTAATCAGATAAGAAAAAACAGACCCAAAATCGAGATTTAGATGTACAAAGCTTAGTCCATGGATGATACTTTGGAGTTTCTACATAATAGTTCAGTGAGATTACATGAGTGTGTTTGGGTTTTGAAGTAAAGCTTTGAAGTTCAAAAGTTAGTCCTTGGAGAGTCCATTAATGGAAGCTGATGAAGCTTTTAGAGAGGAAAGAAAGAAGACGACATATTTTAGAAGAAGATGGCGTATAATTATATGGGTTTTTGGAGTGTGTTTGGGGTTTGAAGTGAAGTTTTGAAGTTCAAAAGTTGTTGTGAATCCTTAAAGAGTCTATTAATGGAAGTTGATGAAGCTTTTAGAGAGAGAAAGGAAGAAGACGGCGTATTTGAGATACAATATTTAAATGCGTTTATATATATAGAATACAATATTTAAAGGTTTTATACATGAAATACAAGGGTGGTGAAAATACAATATTTAAAGGTTTTATACATGAAATACAAGGGTGGTGAAAATTTAATTATTTAATATTTTTAATTGATGTGACCAATTTTTCTCCGCTTATTTCAAAATGAATGGAGTAAATGAGTTACTATTTCACTAGAAATGATTTTTCAACTGAACGAGCAAGACCATTTAAAACCTACATTCGAGTTAAAAGAACAAAACTGAAAAACACAAACAAAACTGAAAACATAGGAAACAACCCAAGCAAACGTTGCCCTAATGTTTCAGACCCCAATTCTCTCTGTTCCCTTTACCACTCCCCCAAACCCGTCTGTCTCTCTCTCTCTCTCTCATTCATCTGTCTGTCTCTCTCTCTAACTATACACAGAAGAAACCATGGGTTTCTTGGAGCCACCAATTACCACGTGTATCTACGGCAAAGACTTAGTTTGTACTGATTTTCGAGCCTAGATCAATCATTTATCGAGTCTATCAGTGAATATGCAGAACAAAAATATACTCTTGTGGAAACTAATTAAATAAGCATCTGTTTTTTTGAAAGGTAATAACCAATCTGTTTGGTAAGCAAGAAGATGAAGGAAAACATATTATGTATACATATTTTAATTTTTGTTGGATTGCAGAACAAAAATATAATCTTGTGGAAACTAATTAAATAAGCATCTGTTTTTTTTTTTTTTTGAAAGGTAGTAACGTATCTATTTGGTAAGCAAGAAGATGAAGGAAAACATATTATGTATACATGTTTTATTTTTATTTTAATTTCAGTCAAAAGGTAAACTTAAATTGTATGATAATATATATTCTGTATAATACTCGTACATTATATAAAGTATAATGTATAGAGTAATATTGGTACATACGGTAAAATAAAATAAAATTTCTTTCTTGAGTTGCTGATTTAGCACTGACTTAGTGATGACAAAGCTATGTTGGGATGTGGCTTTAATCACCCCTGGATGTCGTATAGTGAGAAAGTAACTGGAGAGAATTTTTTTTCGGTTGTGGCCACTTAATTGTTTGATAAAAAAATAAAAATATTTATATGGAGGCATTTTCTATTCTAATGCTACAATCATGGTATTGATAATCTATATATAATCTATGCAATACTTCACAAAAATAGAAACCATAGAGAATGAGAATGACCTGTTGATTAATAATTAAAACTTGATTTGCAGAGAATAGTCAAGCATTTAAATCAAGAAAGACAATCAATAAATGAAACTCAATTTTTTTTTATAAAAAATTATTATTTTTTAGTTTTTATTTTACAAATGAAAAGTTTTTTTTTTTTTTTAATTACTATTTTCTATTTTACAAATGAAATTCAAACTCACAAATAACACTGCCAAAAAGACTATCACAACATCAGAGACTTATTACCCCCCACAAGTACACAACACTAGCAAAGAACTTTCCTCAGCTTTCTTACATCACACATGGTATAGATTAGAAGAGCTAAACAATTCAGTTCAACCAGAGATGTCAATAGCCTTGACATCAGGCTTCTTCACTTCCTCCTTGGGAACAGTAACGGTGAGCACTCCATTCTCCAT
>JAOTQH010274946.1:0-10497 GCA_025631255.1 Cornus kousa
CTTATGCTACATTTGGGGTGCATAAAAGGGAATGGAATGAGATTGAGAATGGAATGAAATAGTCATTCACATTCTATGGTTTGGTTACAAATATAAAATGTATAGTAATTGAATGATAATAATCATTATAGTATTTGGTTGGACCAATTTAAATTTAAAAATGTAATGAATTTAAATTAAATTTTCAAAAATACCATCTTAGTGACAAATAAATTAAATTAACAAAATAATATTCTTCTATAAATTTTCAAAAAGGAATGGTAGTGGAGGTGGAAAGTGATAGTGGTATAGGTGGTGGTGTTGGAAGGCGGCGGTGGTAGCAATGGTGGAAGGCAATGTATGGTAATGGCGGTGGTGGAAGGCGGTGGCTATAGTAAAAACAATGGTGGAAGGCGTCAACGGTGAAGGCAATGGTGGTGGAAGGCAGTGGCGGTAGCAGTGGTGTGGTGGTGGTGGAATGCGACAGTGATGTAGGTAGTGGTGGTGGAAAGCATTGAAGGTGATAGTAGCAGTGGCAATGGTGGTGGTAGCGGAAGGCGGTGCTTGTAAAAAGCAGTGGAGGCGGTAGTAATGTGGTGGAAGGCGGCAATGATGGAATGCGGTGGTGGAAGGTAATGGAGGTTGCGTTGGTGGAATGTGGTGGTAATGGTGGTGGAAGGTAGTGGAGGCGGTGGCGGTGTAGTGGCTGAAGGCAAGGCAACAACAATAATGGCGGCAACAGTGAAGGTGGTGAAAGGCAATGGAGGTGACAATGGTGAAAGGCGGCGACAGTTATGGTGGAAGGTGCTGGTGCTGGTGCTGGTGCTCGGACTTAGAACATGAGAGTTTTTGGGAATTTGCTTTAAAAAAAAAAAAAAAAATTATTTGAGAATGAAATAATCATTTCATAAGTTTACTTGTGGATTAAATTTTCATTCTAATGTAATGACCATTCTCCCTTTAAATTGCAAACCAAACAAAGCAATGACTAGAATGGGCATTCCATTTTATTTGCACACCAAATGCATTAATGCAAAATCATAGTATTCAATAATATCTCAACAACATTCTACATTATCTAAACAAATATGAAAAACTCCATAACTCAACTCTCCAAATAAAAAAAGAAGAAAAGAAAGCGATGCAAAATCCTCCTTCGCAATTGCATGTCGTCTGCATGGCACAACTCTCTAAAGCGCAATTGCATGTCGTCTGCATGGCACAACTCTCTAAAGTGGTCGTGGCATAAAGGTGCAAAAAAAATCGTTAGAGATGATAAAACCGGTATGAACCAAATCATATGATTCGATTTGCTTTTATAATCTATTTAGATTGGTACGATTCTAATTCTAAAATTAAACATTAATTACTTACGATTCAATTCTAGTTTGAAGTTCAAAATAATCGACCTGAATCGTAGTAATAAATAAATATATATATATATATACTCGGTATATTATATTGTCTAATGCACTTGTTTAATTTTGATTGGTAAGGAAAATTATTTATCATACACTACAATACATAGAAACATCATATTTTCTATTTTTGAAGTATATATACATATATAATATAATATACTCCGTATTTCAAAAGTGCATAACCAAATCGAACTAAACCAATCACTGCAGTCAGTTCCTTTGTTGTTCGGTTCCAAATTTCGAATACTTTAGAACTGCTTGAATCGGATCAAACCACAACACGCGTGACACAACGCAACAATTAAACCCAGGTTAAATCTAACTCTAACCATGGTTAAGCTCACTCCTCGCAAGTCGCAAGCAGCGGCGCCAGGAAAAGTCTCTCTGCTCACACTCGTGACCCCTCTCTCTGTAAAAAAAAAAGGTTCCTTGCCAGTGGACTCGCGAGTCCCACAACACCATTCTCTCTCATGGAGACGACTTCGGGCTGCGACTGCTCGCCTAATATCCGCCAGATTTAGCAGAAGCTCTCCATCTCCTTCACCAAAATTCGGAAAACTCTGGATTTGCCTCACTACACGCAGTTAGATCTCTGACCTAAAGCCATGGAAGACGAGAGAGGAGCTCTAATCCAGACGCTAATCGACATCGTCAATGAAATATCAACAATCTCAGACTATCGGTGTACGGTCAAAAAGCAGTACTGTAATCTAGCGAGGAGGTTGAAGCTGTTGACTCCAATGTTGGAAGAGATTCGAGATAGCAAGGATTTAGTTCCTGAAGAGTCCTTCAAAGCTTTGACCTCTTTGAAGGAGGCTTTGGAATCCGCTAGAGAGTTGCTCAGGTTCGGAAGTGAAGGAAGCAAGATTTACCTGGTGAGGTTTTCGATTCTCGCGTGCTATATATACATTTGTGATCTTTTGTTGATTAATTTGATTTTACAGGAATTGTTTCATGATCTGATGAATCTGTTCGATTTGGATCTGTTTCTAGTGGGTAATAGGTTGAAAATGCGCATCTTGCTTGCTGGGACAAAATTGGGAAACAGAAAAAAAGATTAAGAATATTTTATCTTTTGCTGTTAAAATTTGCGGAAAATTAAAGAATTTGTGTAGTTAAGTTAGGTTCAGTTGAGTGGACCATTTTTTTGTTTTCCTGTTCCTACTTCAAATAAGTATTAATATAAGATTCATAGTTTTAATTCATTTCCCTTTCCTATATTTTCTCAGCAAATGAAAGCAGATGGGGTTTAGGATGTATAGTTGGAACTGTTTATGTTCTTTTTTCTGTTCTGATTATCTTCAGAATCCATTACTCAATTGGTTTTTCTGTTCGAAATATCTGTCATCAAATGAATATTAAAGCTTATGTAAACATCCGCCTCAAGATTGAGACAGAGAAGGATAATCAACAAAAATAAATTCCCCTTAAGAGTTCATAGAAGATCATTTTGGATTTAATCTTTTTGGGACAGTCTTATTACTATTAAGATAGATTTGAGCTTTTTTTTTTATCTCGAGTCTTACTTAGTTACAGGAGTGGCCCTATAAATTATGAACTTTGAATTATTAACCTTTTGTTTGTATCTCTTACCCTTATTTTGATTATAGCTAGATATATTTACAGGTGTTGATAATGGTAATTTCGCCAGGTTTGTACTATTGTGGTGGCTCTAGGTGCAGACGCAAAAGCAGTTTAATGCAAGTTATAGTAGAGTAATTTATGTGAAAACATTGCAGTTTAATGCAAGTTCTAGTAGAGTAATATACGTGAAAACATAAAATGGCATACTATTTAGGGGTTTAACAGCATTATAAGGGCATGTATGAATTCTAATATGTTTTTATTTTGCACAGGTTATAGAAATATTGAAACTATTTCATAAACATTGTTCACAATTCTAGAGAATTCCAAAAGGGGAATGATTTGATAAAACTCTAGGCTTTTGCAAAGATATCTAAAGATAGAAATTTTTAGATATTATTATGTAAGAAATTTGTCCTAAAACAAATGACAAATAAATTGTAGACTTTATTGTATCAATTAAAAAAATCTAGAGAAATTATGGAGGTGAAACTGGTCAATTTTTAGCTCATCTATGACCATGAGTCAATTTTGAATTCGAATATGAGAAAAAATATGCTTATAATTGTTAGAGGATTTGTTTTATTTTTGAAGGGGCAATATTGCACTTTCCCTTCTTTTGTTAGTTAGCCCTCTTTAATGCATATTTTATTCCTTTGTTATTGTATTATTCTATAATTATCGATTGGGGAATATACGAAATACAATTTCTCTTCTCTCTCTTCTATTCTCAGTTGATTACTATAAGAAAGTGAGGAAATGTAAGTTGAAAATATAGAATTATTGGAAATAATTTTGGAATTGATCAAAGTTGAATAACTATGTTGTGACGTATGAAATACTTGAGGTGACATGAGGCCTCTAAGCATTGTGTTCAATTTTTGGAAGATCAACATTTAATATATTTTATAGTTGAGATTTAAGTATTTGTTTAGTATTTTATCTCTCTAAATTAAACTAGTTCTGGACATTACTTTCAGGTCCTAGAAAGGGATCAAATTATGAATAGATTCCAAGAAGTCACGACCCACTTGGAACAAGCTCTGGGTGGAGTTTCCCATGAAAAACTTGACATATCAGACGAAGTTAAGGAACAGGTATAATTCATTCTTTAAATTTTCTGCTGACATATTTTGAATAAGTGATAAGATAAGAGTATGCATCTAATTCATTTTCTTTCTATACTTATACATCATGTTAATTCATTCAAAGATACAAGGCAGGATGATTACTTGGGAACCTTAATTGTTATAAAGATGCATGAATTGTTCCTTAATTAGGTTACAAACTGTCTCTTTTGATGATTTCAAATTTGGAAATAACTCGAAAACCAAGGACCTAAAGAGGATCTGAAAACAATATTCCTTTCCTATATGTAGTTGTTAAATAGTTTTAAGTGCATCCTAAAAGCAGAAAAGGTTATCTTTTAATTCTTCTTCCCTTTCTGTTACTCTCGTTGCATATCCAGGTTGAGCTTGTTCTTTCTCAGTTCAGAAGAGCTAAAGGGAGGGTAGATGCACCTGATGTTGAGCTATATGAAGATTTGCTAACCCTTTACCTTTACAACAAGATCAATGATTCAGCTGTAGATCCAGACTATCCAGTTCTCTTAAGGAGATTGGCTGAAAAGTTACAATTAAAGGGAATAACTGACCTCACCCAAGAATCACTAGCTTTACATGAGATGGTTTTATCCGTAGGTGGAGATCCAGGGGAAAGAATAGAAAAGATGTCAATGCTACTGAAAAGAATTAAAGATTTTATGCTGACAGAGATTTTGGACATGGATCCTCCTACAACGGAGAAGTCTATTCCTTCAGGTTGTGCTGGAGAAGCATCCATGGAAGGAATTCACAAGTCACCGGTTATACCGGATGATTTTCGCTGTCCAATATCCCTCGAGTTGATGACGGATCCCGTCATTGTATCAACAGGGCAGGTATCACATTTGGAATTCTTGCTGTTTGATTACTCAAGTCCGATGCATCATAATCTATTTTTCTCATCCTTTCTGTCATTAGCTGCTTATTCAAAACATCTTTTTGTACCAAAAGAAGTAAGAAAAAGGCGTCATATGTATCCTATATAAAAAGTCAAGCCTAAAAAATTTCTTACAAATTTCCCCATTTATAACACGTATTACTATCTTATGTGCAATTAATTGTACTTTGATAATTAAAATCAATTACTAAAACACTTACTAATTTCAATGGTTCTTAGTCAAATGATTAATAAATAAACCTTTTCCTTTTCTGGCTTTTCTTATGCATAAGTTTAAATTATAATTTTTTACAATTTTGGTTGTTCGGATTAGATTTCTTACAAATTTCACAGTCAGTCTCTCTGCGTGTGTGTGTGTGTGTATTTGTGTTCATTTACATATTTGTTTATCTTTTTTCAATATTATTAGGTCTAAAGTTTCTGACTCAATTTGTACATTTTCATCAAAAAATTGGAAGTATGGTAAATTAGACATGTTTTTTAAATTAAGGGTAAATTACACTGACCTCCCCCGAGGTTTGGACAACTTACACATGTACACATGGATGGACCAATCAGTATTATTACTTTTGACTTCCCCTAAGCCTGTTCACGGGCAACCGGGGGGATGAGTTTGAGTGTGAAAATTCAGTATTACCTTTATATTATAATAAATATATAATATTACAAATATCTGGTAAACTAAAAACACTTTTTTGCCCTTACATATTTCAAGGGATTCAAGAATTACAAACGTATTCAATAATCTCTCTCTACTTTTCTAACATGCACCGTCTTCTCTCTCCTCCCTCTCTCTTCACCATCCACCATGACTACCTCCGTTCTCTCTCCTATCAATGGCTGACAACCATCATGTGTCCCAAGAGATTCATCACCAAATCAGGCCAGCTCCCTCTCTCCTTCCCCATCTTCTGTTTCTTCAGTTCGCCATCGGGTAGTTGATTTGTCCCCTCTCTACTCTCAGTTCCGAACTACTAGAGATCTCCGCCCAACTCTTCTCTTTCCTCACTCAACCCAATCGGGGATTTTTAGATTTTCTATTATATTTTGGTTTTTGTCCAATCAATTGATCAACGATAGCACAACTCAAAAATTAGGTTTTCATATCTCGTAAAACTATTTTTTTTTGTTGTTGAAAGGAAGGCATAATTGTAGCCTTTTTCTATTAGGTATGTGGGGATGCAATGAGATTTGTTGATATATATATATATATATATATTAGATTTTGTGGTACATTAATGTGTTTAAATTTTATCATTTTTTATTTTTTTTGTTCTGAGTTTATTATTATTTTTTTTTGGGTGTTCTGAGTTTTGTTTGTTAATGGAAGTCTTGTGTTGGAGACTTGAATACATATATAAATTTTGTGGCATGTTAATGGGTTTTAGTTTTTCCTTTTGGGTGTTCTGGGTTTTCTTAATGGAAGTCTTCTGCTGGATACTTGAATATATTTGCATGTGTGTGTGACTTATCAAAAAAAAAATATTTGTATGTGTGTGTGTATATATATATTTTGGGTGTTCAGAAGTTTGTTTGTTATGGTATGTTAATGGGTTTGTTTGTTTGTTTTGTTTGTTATTGTTTTTGTTTTTGTTTTTTTGTCATTGGTTTAGAGCTACCCAGTAAGGAAAAAAAATCAAGAGGTCAAACAAATGCAGACGTGGCGGTAGGTGGTGCTGGTTGTAGGCAGTGACGGTGAGAACATAGAAACAGGAGGAAGTTTTACTGGGTCTTTCAATGAGAAACTTAATTAAATGAAATTAGTAAGAAAATTTTCAATTAAAATATTTAACAGTAAAATTAAAATATTTTGTTTAATATAATTAGTAGTGTCATTACAACCCAATATAAGCATATATATATTTTTTTATTAAAATATTTTATTTAATATAATTAAGATATATACTTATAGAGGCTGTAATATACATCAAGGGCTTGTACTAGTGGACTTTTTGTCATTTCATGGCAACACTTAAGATTAATATTGTCTTTTCAGACAAAATATGGCCATTTTAAAATTTTTTGTAAATAGTCATGTCGGACCGATAACAACAGGGGTGTCGTTGAGCACACACCCCAAACCTCAAGGGAAGTCAAAGTAATAAACGCCAAATGGTCCATCTATGTGTAAATTGCCCAAACCTCAGTGGAGGTCAGTGTAGTGTAATAAACCCTTAAATTGATTCAGTATGTGTAAGTTGCCCAAACCTCAGGGGAGATCAATGTAATAAACCCTTAAATTGATTCAGTTTATAAAGATATCATTCATATTTAATATCGATGCAGTAAAGGTGTCTGAAATTTGATTTTAAATCTAAAAATTTGTTTTGCTTCATGCAAACTAGTGAAACCAATGATCTCTCGTTCAAATTGAAGTTATTCCGGATGATGATTTTAACAGTGTAGTTTATCCCTTCTTTCTTAGTGTCAAATTAATAAATTAATTTACAAGTACTTTTTATTCTCATATATAGTTTTTATTTTTTTCATCGATAAACTCTTTTTTCCTACCCAAAAGAGAGACTTTTTTCTGGATTGCTAGTTAATAATTAAATTCCCAGAAAATAGTGTCAAGAGGGAAACTAATTCATTTGTAAATTATGATTTAAGTATGAATAAGCTACAACGTTTTTTTTACATCAATTCTTATTTAATAGATTTCATTTTCCCCAATAGATATGTATGTGTATATATTTTATATTAGGTGATTGTCCTGAGGAATCAAGTATTTGAGGAATTGACATTAGGTGGTCCCTCATGTGAGACTGCATGGGCTAGAAATTAACCTCAAAGATGACCCTTGTCACCAAGTTTATTGCAGCGTTGAGTTGCTCAACCAGGCTGAAAACTTTTAAATCAGATTGTGGTAGAAAAGGAAGAATAAGAAAACCGTCTTGAACAGCATGAATTCCAATATTGCTCTCTAACAGGTCCCATTTTTTCTCTGTTGTAGACCTATGAGCGTTCCTGCATCGAGAAATGGCTGGAGGCAGGGCATGGCACTTGTCCAAAGACACAACAAACCCTTACTAGCACTGCCCTCACACCCAACTATGTTTTACGTAGCCTCATAGCCCAGTGGTGCGAGGCAAATGGGATTGAACCACCAAAACGACCCAGCCCTCGGCCCAGGAAGATATCTGCATGCTCACCTACTGAACGTAAAAAGATAGAATCTCTCCTTTGTAAGCTTACATCTGGCAACCCCGAAGATCGGCGATCTGCTGCAGGTGAAATACGCCTTCTTGCCAAGCGCAATGCTGATAATCGTGTGGCCATTGCCGAAGTTGGTGCCATCCCTCTTCTTGTTGGGCTCCTTTCAACACCTGATTCCCGGACTCAAGAGCATGCTGTCACAGCGCTTCTAAACCTTTCCATATGTGAGGATAACAAAGGAAGCATCATGTCGGCAGTGCCTGGTATAGTCCAGGTGCTCAAGAAGGGAAGCATGGAAGCGCGGGAAAATGCAGCAGCCACCCTATTTAGCCTGTCAGTTGTGGATGAAAATAAGGTCACTATTGGTTCTATAGGAGCAATCCCGCCACTTGTGACACTGCTTAGTGAAGGTACTCAAAGGGGTAAGAAGGATGCTGCAACAGCACTCTTCAACTTGTGCATATACCAAGGGAACAAGGGAAAGGCAGTGAGGGCTGGAGTTGTGCCCACGCTGATGCGGCTGGTGACAGAACCTCATGGTGGGATGGTGGATGAAGCACTAGCCATACTAGCAATACTGTCTAGCCATCATGAAGGGAAAGCAGCCATCGGAAATGCAGAAGCAGTGCCATTTTTGGTAGAGGTTATTGGGACTGGGTCTCCACGGAACAAAGAGAATGCAGCTGCAGTTTTGGTGCACCTTTGTGGTGGAGACCAACATCATATGGTAGAGGCTCAGGAACTGGGAGTGATGGGTCCTCTGGTGGATTTAGCACAAAATGGCACGGAAAGGGGCAAGCGGAAGGCTGCACAGTTGCTTGAACGTATGAATAGATTTGTCGAGCAGCAGAAGCTAGCACAGGCCCAAGCTGAGACTCAAGTTCAGACTCAGAGTCACAACTAGCAGTCACGGCCACCATCCTCGGCAAATACTGTTGTTGGTTGAGAACTTCTGTTCTCATTACTCATTCCTTGGTTTCTTCTTCGTTTTTTTTTTTTTTTTTTTTTTTCCCCCAACTTTCCCTTTAGAGGGGTGGGGGGGTTCGTCAACTAAAAAGGGGCGCAGGTGGAAGATGATCTGCCCCATCTCTTAATTTACTCATTTGTTTCGTTGGGTTGAAGATTGTTGTACATCACAAATACTGTTGAAAAGAGGCGCGTCAAAAGGGAAAAGAAGAGCTGAAAGATTCAACCTGACATGTATGTTAAAGTGTACCCATTGTAACATGTAAAATTGTAATCATCCTCAGTTTCTATCGAAGGAGATATTTTTATCCATCAATGAAACTGCTGCTTATTTTTATAGCAAGCACATTAAATCGGTGGTGTTGAACTTTTTGAATCTTTGAGAGTATATCATTGTTTTATTGTGCATCATTTATAGGGTGTTTATCTTGATGACTCATTGCTTCAACATGTTTTGAGAAAAAAGCTTTTAACAATTCAATCATACATAAAGCTCTTGCAATATTTGAACCCAAACCAATGGAAGAAATTGAATGGAGGAAAAGAGAGAAGATACTATAGAGGATTATCCATCTTTGAAAATCAATAAAAACGAGTATTTGTTCTTTTTTCATGTGTGATTGTCGATATCAAAATTTATGTGGACATGCTATAGTTTTTTGGCAAGAAGGAAATTTTATAAATACGAAACAAATATGACATTATGGAGGTTGCATATACCCTCATGTACAAGTTAAAAAGATATTTACAGTGGTAATATGGATAAATAGAGAGTTCTCAGTCCTTGATAATTTACTCATTCCCTGAGAATATAATTTATTTAAATGACTTTTTCAGAGTAGGCTTATGTTGCTGTTTTCTTGGTCTTTGGATAAATAATAATGACCGGAAGAGTTTTATTTGCACAAAGAAACACATACTTGAGATCTTTAACTCAAGTTGATGTAGAGATTCCAATTATGGAATGGGAGGAGTGTTGAAAATTAATGAAAAAGGTTCTTTGGGTACTTTTCATGGAGGAAAGTTCGAGATTGCATTGGTCTCAAGCAAAGAATTTGACTTCACAAATTGATTCATCAATAAATCAACCTCTTTGTTTAATGTTTGGTTTGTATCAAAAGAAGAAGTTTTGGATTTTGGGTTTTGGCTTACTCAACCTGAGAGCCAATATCTATATTTATATACAAGAATAGGGTACAAAAAAAGGAAACCAAATCATAAAATATGCCAAAATCTACGGGATCCCGTGATTATGGGGATCTTATCTATGGATAATTATAGGGATCTTATCTACGTGATCCCATGATTATTGAGATCTTACATAAAACATCTAATAAAAGGCTAAAAACAGCTAATAAAAATAAAAATAATAATAATAAAGATATTTCAA
>JAOTQH010274956.1:0-10495 GCA_025631255.1 Cornus kousa
CTAAGCAGTTTATTTCGTTCCATCCGGTAACAGTGTACTAAGTTGCATACTTTTATACTGTTTCATCCTTTATCTTAGAGACTTAAACTATGTATTAATGAGGTTAATTACACTTAAAATTAATATTTAAGATCCTCTATTAAATCTCACAACTCCATAGAACCAATTAGAAGCTCAAACAGTGCCGGAAAAACCAAACACTGCCTTGGAATCACCTGTACGTATCAAGAATTGAGCCTGCTCTTTTTTTCATTGAGCAGGCTCTTTTTTTTTTTTTCCCATTGAGCTGGCTCCATTGAGCCTTAGAGCTGGCTCTATGCTGCTGCTCTTTGGTTTTTCCAAAGCCAACTCTCTCTTCTTGACTCACCTTTTTCGTTTCCGTAAATCTGTTCCTTCACCGATCAATTCCTAACCCTCTAATGGTTGCTTAAAATGATCTCAAGGGTTTAATACCATTCCAATTACATCCCCAAGCTTTGATTACAGCAATTTAGACCTTTAATTCAGATTAAATTCGCTATTAAACTTGCCAAGTTTTAGTAACAAAACTGAAGCTACATGAATGAACAGAAACAGAGTAAATTTACATTGCATACTTTTACATGATTAACTGCTTCTATGAGTTTTATAACTTCAGTAGCATTCCTATTAGATTGATATTACAGTAAGAATTAATACTGCATCAAAAATAACCATTGTCTTAACAGGCTTGACTCTTAAAACTAAAACACAACCCTGCAACAGCAGCTCTATTCCAACCCCTCTGCTCCTCTTCTATACTAAACCAAAGGTATTATATCATCCTAATAACATCCCATGGCTTGATTACAGAAGATAGAAGCAAATATAGTAGCTAAAATTACCACGGAATATACATGCTTTCATAAACAAAACTGCAAACAGATTTAAGTTTAAATCAAACAGATCATCAATAAAGTATATAATAAACACGTAGGTTTCAGTTACAGTTTAGTTATCCCCTAGAGGTCAATCTAGGTGCACAGAACACGGCTCAAAGGGAAGGAGGAAGATTGAACTTGCCTGAAATTTTGGATTCAAAACTTGTCGCCGTTGTTCTAAGTTTCCCGATGATCACTGCACTACCGTCTATCCTTCTGACACTTCTGTTCCTCCCTTCTCCTAGATCTGACCTTGAAGCCTCAGTCGAGAACCCACAACCTTGCTCCATTCTCTCAAAACCTCACTCTGTAACCCTCTGTTTGTTTTTCCAGAACTATCTCGTGTATAAGCTATGACAATACGTAAACCCTAGTTTAAGACATAACAGAGTATTTAAAGACTTAACTATGAAACCCTAATCCTTGTTATGCTTGAGATAGAGCCCTAATTTCGTCGGCCCATAACGCAAATCTAGATTAGTCCATGTAGGTTATACAACCAACTTCCCAGAACCCTAACCAACTCATGAACGTAATCTAATTCTTTAAGTATAATAAATTAATAACTCAATTAACAAATAAAGTCACATATAATACAATTAAATCAAATAATGCAATTAATTCAAATAATCAAGCCAATAATCAATTAAAACAAATAAAGTCACATATAATATAATTAAATTAAATAATGCAAATGAAACTAGAATCAAATAATTACACAAAAATATAATAAAATAATAAATAAAATGCCGAGACTATCCTTTTAAAATTAGGGGTATTACAGTGTGTGTGTGTGTGTGGGAGAGAGAGAGAGATGAACCTGAAGGGAGGCCATGAAGGAATTAAGTTGAGAGTTAGAAGAATAGTAGAAATATTAACTTGAGAAGTGGGGATGCCGCTACGGCTGGGTTACAGAGACGGGGAGAGAGAGGGCATCTTATTTGGGCGTTGCTAACCTGACTTTCTCCGGGCCAAGATCAACCCCTCTTTTCTCGTTGAAGCCTTCGGAGAGAAAGAAAGACTGGGGAGTGAAGCAGTGTCAATTAGTCCAGCTCGATAGCTGGGATAGCCAAAGAATAGCACTAGCGTACCTGTACCCCCTCTTGATTTGACTGATGCGGCCAAGGATCAGGCAGTCTTGGTTGTTCCGCTGTTACAGTTCCTAGTTAGGGGATGGGTGGAATCACCAATAGTAAATTAGCAACTAGGGTTTTTGAGAAGCTTTCTTCTCTTTTAGATTTTATAGAGGCGGAGGGAGAGAGGCTGTACTGAACGAATGCTAGGGCTACAATTAGGTCAATATATTAAACTATGGAGAAAGGGCATTTTAGGCAACAAAAAAAAAGGGAAGGGCATTTTAGGCACCACAAGTTCTAAACAGTAAAAATCCATATTCCACCTCAGCTTTTGGGTCAAACTCATTTTAGGGAAACTATGAGACTTTGACTCAGCCTCTAAGTAAATATGGTGCCCTAAGCCCACTTATATGTAATAATCCCTAATTTATAGGCTAAAGTAGCGTTTAATTCAAGCTTCCTAAATCATATGGAGTATTTATTTTGTAATCTATTGTATATTTAATTATTTTTTATATAATATTTAAAATTCATATTTTTTCTTAAATGTGTATATATAAAATACATGCTACCTAATTTATAACTTCTTCTTTTTGCGTTTTAAATTATCTTTTTTATTTTTTATTTTTAAGTTTTAGAAGTTCACTTTATGTTTTCATACTGAAATAAAATTAATTTAGTAAGATTAAGTTGGTCAAATCAATTGTAAAGAAATAATATTTTTTCACAAAGTCAAATGATATAAAGAGAGAGCAGGAGCATACTTAAACCAAATCAATTATGTGGCACGATTTTAAATCAAGGTAGTCTTTATGAGCATTTAATTCAAGCCTCTAGCTGGCGTTTTAAGTTCTAAAGGCCAACAAATGGTATTTCATATGGAGTATTTATTTTGTAATATATGTAATATATTGTATGTTTAATTATTTTTTCATCTAATATTTAAAATCCATGTGTTTTCCCTAAATGTGTCTATATAAAATATATACTACATGGTAAGGTAATTTTGTAATTTTTTTGTGTTTTAATTTTTATTATTATTATTTTTTTAAAGTTTTAGAAGTTCACTTTATGTTGATTTAGTAACACTATTTTTTTATTTTTTTTAGATTAAGCAAATTGCATAAATAAAAGATTGTGTACAAAAAGGCCTTCGGCCGAAACAACAGCCCAATAGGCAAACAATGCCAAAGAAGGCCAACCCAAAAGCAAGAAAATAACCCAAAACCCCTGCACTAAATCAACAAATAACAGACTTAAAGAAGCCGTTAATTGAGGCTAATGCTCTACAATTCCGGTGAACTCGCCGAGGGGGCTATGGAGAAGTGTGGAAACCTCTCAATCTGGAGGGCGCAGTAGAGAAGTGATTGAGAAGCAAACTTTGGCCAAGACTGATCACTGTGGTTATTCCGCTCTTCCCAAGTATGATAAACCATTGCTGATAGACTTATCTTCCTGAGCATGTTGACCGGAGAGTTCGCCTTCCATCGATAGCTAATCCAATGGATCCATCTCTTCAAAGATCCGGTCAGCTCTGCTGGCTCATCTCTTCAAAGATCCGGTCAGCTCTGCTGGCTGAATTCTTTTCCTCTGAGAAAATGGTTTCAAATCAAACTCAAGGTCACTGTGTGAGAAATTAGAGATAAGACAGACATTAGTTCTTTTCAGGGAGAAAATCAATTATTAAAGACAATTGATATTATAGACCCTGAATCGTATAGTTAACCAACGCAGGTAGATGCTGAAAGGTAAGTACAATTAATCATACGTATGGTCAGGGTTATTATTAGCAGGACTGACCCACTCTACTTCATAAACAGCAACCCTTCATTATCTGGATGTCCGAGGCTCAATCACTGAATTCTATAGTATGAAGAATGAGGAGTCTTTGATCAAACCCTGAGCAAGGAAACATTGAGATTGAACAACCATTATTTTCTTCCTTTGGTCAAATGATCAGTATATATATAATTAACTTTTTCCACAACATGGACTACAAGTAAACTGAAAAGGAGGAAAGTCTATACATCAACTCAATGTTTGGATATCCTCTAGCACTTCTCTTTATTTGGAGAAAAAGAAAGAAAATAAACGAGAGAAAACAAACGAACAAACATGAAGCAGAAGCAGCAGAAACTGTGAAGTGAGAGTAGAGGAGTCCATAGTTTTAATTACACAAAAATGGTAGGCATATGACAAATTATATTGATTTTTTTTGTTTGTTTTATTCTTTCTTGATAGATAGTTATATCAATTGATTATGATCCATCTAGTTAAGAGGGGGGAAAGATTAAAATTAAAAAAAAAAAAGAATTGAAGAACCCACTAAAATAATCTGCTCAAAATGGAGGCAGCATTGTAAAGACGCTTTCTTCCTCATTTCCCCAACTCAATTCCCCTCTCCCCTTTTATGGCCTCTGGCCATGGGAACTTTCCGGATGAATAACCTAATTTTGGCCTCAGTAAAATGACCGGGACAACACAAAGTAGAAAGCTTCTTTCACTGAAGTGATATCAGCAGCTTAGTATTTCATGTGATATATGAAATACGACACTTCAGCTGAAAAAGACCCAAAAATAAAATGAAACAAAATTGTCCTGCCACCACCCCGTTGCCCTTATTCTTCCTTTAGTAAGTTTTTGAAAACAACGTAACAAAATAAGGCCTAGAACAGTGCACTAGGCTACCGCCACTGCGGACTTTGAGCAGAGTCTTACCTCCACATGAAGAGAGGAAACAAGAGAGGTGGTTTCCTGTTTTAAACTCATGACCTCCAAGTTATAAATTATAATGAGGCGACCTTACCGTCAAGCCAAAGCCCGCCCTCAAAGAACATACCGAAACAGTGATGCAAAATTTTTTATTTTATTTTTTTGGATCCTCATTTGAGTTTCAGAAAATATCATTGTGACAATCGCTTCTTAACTGTGTCGTTGATAACTTGATATGCCTCCTAGATCATGTTGATAACTTGATATGCCCCTGTACATTTTGTCTTTGTTTTATCAATTTGTAGTTCCCACACTCTACCAACAAAATGAAGAAATATATAATAATAGACAAAAAGAAGAACAAGAAAATTCATTCTACAAATACAATTCACAGCCCCAAAAGATACATAGGAGTACTTGTGTCGTTTTCGTTTTTATATTTATAGCAGTTAATCGTACCTTTCATCTTTTCCACTAAATTGGCACAGGGCTTTAAACTGCTAGACATGCAGATAGTACACTAGTTTATTAAAGAAAAAAAACCAGTTTGAATTGGCCCTACCAAAAATACTCATATGTATACTGAATACAATCACGAAAAGTAAATAGAAAATATTACACAAGAAAGTTAAAGAGTTCATGAGATTTTACTTGGTCAAACTTAAAAGTTGGTGAAAGATAATATTTGGGCTCATCAATCTCACCAACGGGAATATCAACAGGGCCCCGGAAAAAGATCCATCCTGTAAAATAAACTGAATGAATCATTCATTAGAAAAGAAATCAAGGTGAACATGATAAAACAAAAATTTATCTGTTACTCCATAGACTACCTAAAGGAGATCCTATCATCATAATATATCATCCATTAAATAAAATTCATTATAATCTTTTTCGAAAATATTATGATGACTACTCAAATTTCTTTTATATACTTTTTATCATATTTCAGAGTTAATCTTTCGTGGTATGAATTTCGGCCAAGTGTTTCAAGTTCAGCAAACTCTAATTGTTAACGTCAACCCCATCATGTTAAGCTAGGCACTGCAAAAGTTACCAATTTAGAACATATGAAGAAAATTTGATGCAAGCTTAACAAACTCTTTTGCTTTTTTGGTGAATCAAAATGGTTTTCATTGATGAAATAGAAGAAGACAAGGCAACGGATGATGTCGCTTTCACAATGAAGGAAAAAGGGGAAAAGGAAAACCCACCAAACCCCACCAACATTCCCCAAATTCCCTAACACAGTGCCAAAGTTTCCAAGAGACTTGACTCCCCATCCTTGCATCTAAAATAACCGTAAAGTTGTGAACCAACCTGCATTACTCATTTAATATGCATATGTGTGGTTTTGTTTTTTTTTAATTATTAATTTTCAAGCTTAAATATTGGAAACAGACTCTTCATTTTTGGGTTGAGAGGGGGTTATTATTTGGTAATTCATCAAAGAAATTCACCTAATCCTACCTCGAAGTAAACAAGACCAGGCTCCATGGCCATGAGATCTTCTTCCATCACATCACTTCTCCCGAAGTCAGAAGACTCGTATTTTGGCAAAACATGATTCGTCAAACTTCCATGAAATGTCTCCTTTGCATCTTCATCTATAGAATTTCCTTCACTTCTACTGCTACTGCTGTTCAGCCGTTTTCAACTTTTCACCATAAGGATTCAATGTGACCCAATTAATTCTTCGTTGGATTTGAGATTTCTGCTCTCCAAGGGGGGAAGGAACTGCTCAACGCGCGAAAGAGTATAAGAGTCATATAAGTTTTTGTTCTTGTTTCCAATCTCAATTGGCTCTATTTCAGCAGTGATGGGAGAAAATTCCACTGAGTCACTGACACTCCTTGCAATGTATTCCACAGTGGACGGATTACAGGTTGCTGAAAAAGAAAATCCTCGTCATTAGGCTAAGGTACAAGACACCAAGACAAAGCCCTATAAAAATCAGATTAAATATGAATGAATATCATCATTTGACTAAAGGGAACATATTAATTTACATCTAACACAAAACTATAACTTTTCTTATGCCCAAAGTTGACTTGGTTTCAGTTTTAAAATTTGTGGGATCTTTGGACAACCCCAATGTATTCAAAACTTTAATTTTACGTTACTTTCAAAATTGAGATCAACTTTATTTAGAATACCTGCCAGAATACAAATCCGACCAATCCATGCCTAGGCTCCTAGCCACAACAAATCTCCAAATTTGAAGGCTCGTGAAGAGGCCATAGAGTGGATTTTCAGAGTCAGCCCATTACGGGTTCACACCTCTTACTGCTATTCTTGCAATCAATTATCTGGATAGGTTCCTTTTTAGCCTTCATTTCCAGAAAGATAAGCCATGAATGATCCAACTTGTAGCTGTGACATGTCTCTCTTTTGGCTTCAAAGGTTGAAGAAAGCATGAAAAAATATGCTTAAAGTGTCTATTTGAAATCAACCAGATCGATTGATAAGTTCACTCACCATAAATTAGCCTCTCAAATTTCAATTGCTTTGCACAGGCATAGGACCACATCTGCTTCCAAACAGAGCCAAAAATGCAGGGGGAGGCATCTTCATTTAAAACATAGTAAGCAGGATCATATTTCAATATAACAAACAGAACATTTGCAACAGTAAGGAAAATGGACTTGTAGAAAGAAGCAAATACGGTATGCCAACTCAATAAAATTTGTAAATTTCTCCTCTTTCTGATAAAAATAAATAAATAAATTTTCAGAAATCGATAACTCATGGAGATGAATGATACTCAAACTTCAAGTCAGAGAAGAAACATTATTTACATATGCAGAAACAATATTTCAAAAACCACCTGCCAAAACATAATTTGCATAATAAAACCAAAACCATCAAGCAGCATATGTATGCATGCGTGTATGTAACACTCCTGACCCAACCAACACGTGTATCCTGCACCTCACATTCTGGAAGTGACAGGAGATAATGGATACCACTCTCAAGCAAACTTTACATAATTAAATAACGGCCAGAGAGCTCCAATAAAACCATCCTCAAAACAGCTTCCACAACAACACCAGAATTAAGCAATTTACATGGTCAATCCCATGCATCTGCATGAAAACTAAAAGTTACGTGGCCCCACAATACCACTAGACTGCTAGACTATGTATATACAGGCAAAAACTGAATTATTTTAACTCGATTCCAATCAAAATTGTGTTCTATTTTTTGTAGGATAATATTTGTTTGGGTTATTTGTAGATATAACTACTTGGTAAGAACCAACTCATGAATTCAAATACAAATTTGACGCTCAACATTAGGTACAAAAATGAACTGGAAATTGCTTCAGATTCACTTGATTTGACGGTCTAATGGTACCTGACCAAGAGAAAGATGATCCATCACTTGGAGTCACATCAGCCAATGTCTTATACTAATTAGCTATGAAGTACCATAAGATCTTGTCCAAATAAACAAAATTCAGGATGGCAAAAAAATATGGCAAATCCAACCATTAGTGGAACGATTTGACTTTAAAGTAAAATGGGAATCTCTCTCCTAACATTTTCTAGCTGACCTCATTCCCACTGAAACCAACTTAGAGACAATGATCTTCGGTTGAGGATGACATGGTGAGGCCAAGCAGAATAATAAGGACCATGGAAAAGATTTTGGGACTAAAATGTGATGGTGTGTACTAAAATGACAAATCTAAGTACCAATCTTAGAGTTCTTTTGCAAATCAATACATTCCCAACTTAAAAACACGATCAATTGGAATTGAATCATCAAGCATATATCAAATGCTAAACATTTCCTGCACGCACACACTAACACATAAATATATACACATAGAGAGAGAAAGAGAGTAACTACAAAAAGGTTGATGCTATGTTAAGAGTACAGATGCAAAACAATTATAAGCACAGGAGCAAAGTAGTTAAAGTTGAAAAAACATTTTGAAATGGGCATTCATTCAAACACATTACGTACAAACCCAAACCATGCAATGATAAATTACAAAAAAATCAAAAACAACATCCAAAATTATACTTTCATCATCATCATCCTTGCCTTATTCCCATATGAATGGGGTCAGACACATCAATACTCTGTCTCCCGTTGCCTATCACCTTAGCAGCTGGATTTTTAAGCTCAGAAGCATGTTCCAGAGACAAATTTTTTAATTAAGCTACAAACACATTCTTATACAGATAAACAAAGAATCTAAACTTTTGAGAGCAGATTTCAGATCAGTTTTTTCTTTATAGTATGCATCATCAAAAGCAAGCTTCGCTTTAAGGAACTCTACCTAAAATTCAATTTAAAAACAAACTCATGATTGAGGATTTATGATTCTGTGAAATACTAAAATGTCAAAAACCAACCAGCTAATAATTATCACAGTATTGATCTAATGAATCAAACAGCAGCTAGGATTGGGCAATCATAAGTGTGTTTGATAATGTGCTCACAAACGCATATACATGCACATATACTTGTTGATTTAATAGATCTAAAACTAGCAATGCATGGATATAAAAGAAGAAATTTCAAGCAAAGTGACTGAACCTATGGCAAAAACAAAGGAAACAAATAGTAAACTAATTGGGAAACAATACCAACCAACTCATTGATGATCGATAATTCGATGGTCAAGAAATTTCAAGCAGAGTGATTGATTCAATGATCAATGCCATTAGAATCGAAGAGGATGAATTTGATCTCGGGTTGGCGCAGAACAGATTTTGGATGAGCAAGAGAGAGAGAGAGAGAGATAAGTTTCCCAATTTTCACAAGAGGAGACAGAGAAATGAAAGGGGCTGTTAAAAAAGAATATAGATCACATGAATTCAGGTTAAGAAAAGGTTTTAGGTGGCGGCTAACCTTTGGCCTCTGTAACCTTTTCTTGTGTGTGAGGTACAATTAACATATGAATATTCACTTTGTCCAGACCTTAACAATAATTTCATTCCAGAAGAAACAAAATCTCAGTGTGCCTTTACTTGTCCGAAGCCTTCAGACTCGAATGGCCCCATAGAAGCATGCAAATTTGTAAACAAAACTATAAAAGAATATATGTTTTTTTCTATCATTAAGAGGACATTGAAAATTGAATTATCTTTCGCATTTTGTTATCTCAAAAATATATTTCAAAAATAATTGAAAAGAAAACATAACATTGCCTTTTCTTTTAGCTTTATTTTCAGACAATAATTTTTATAAAGAATTCAACACAACAATTGTTCTTGTAGAACCATGTATCTTTATTTTGAATTCCTTCCACCGGTAAGGAGAACAAGGAAGGATCCTCTGCGGTACATAGCGCGGCATATCTTATGACTTTATACGTGGGCGGGGCGTTGGGAAAAAAAAAAACCAATGTATCTTATGTAAGACAGTCTTGTTATAAGCCCGTCATTTAAGTTATTATTCAACCTGAAACAAAATTTTAAGGTCAACGCAAAAGCTGATCCACTAAAAGAACTTTCCTTGTATTTAAAATCAACTATAGACAATGGTGATGAAGGTGTGTGTTAGAAATAAGAGACAGAATTGAACTCTGTATATATTGATGTATATTATAAGAGATACAAGAGGAAGTTTATATAGGAAGGGGTATGAGTAGTGAACAAGTAATCTTATACTTACAGGGTAACTATAATCCTATATGTATAAGGTAATTATATATTGTAATCCTATACAAGGTAATCATATATAGAATATAGTAAGAATATATATTAATATATTGTAACAGTCCCCCTCAAAATCAAGGTGGATTGAATAAAATTATCTTGAGTTTGGAAATAATTAAGATCTTGAAAGCGG